>CM041739.1:18399695-18649695 GCA_023373845.1 Nibea coibor
CATTTTCCATCTGGAGGGATGTGTGAAGTGTCCATACTTATGCATGGAAAGCACATAGAAAAAATGCCTCCAGTGCACAATAGCTCTCTGAGAGCAGATGCCTCTTTGACCTTAATCTTCTCCTCAATGCAGGTCTGTATGTTTGTCTGTCTGTGTGTGTGTGTTTCTGAATACAGACGTAGGTCAAAAGAGCACCTTCAGGGTCATTTAGAAAAATATGTCTCATTACGGTGTGAGAAGGAGAAGAACGTAAGAACGTGACGATAAAGGTGTCGGCGTTAGTAGAAAATCTTGTTTAGAGCACAGTTTGTACAATATGAAAATGAAAAAATGTGCTCATGAGGATTCCCATTTTATTTTCCAATCACTTATGGTACGTGCCTGACATACACAAGGATACACACTCACACACACACAGGGCCTGTTTAATAATGTATGAGTGCCCTTCTCTCCGCTTCTTTGATCTGTTAATTATGATAAAACTGGTAGGGGTCTGGTGATTAGTGATGGCACAGTGAAGAGTGCCCTGAGTGTTATATTACACTCTGTCTCATTTAAGACCAGAAAAGAAGAAGAAGATGTAAGGATGACAGAAGACGCCTGAAGACAGCTTGGTCTCAAATGGATGAATATATATATATATATATATATATATATATATATATATATATATATAAAAACAAAACAGAAACAAAACAAAACATTGGCATCCTCTTCTCTTTCAATCACCTAGATATATTCTGATAAATCAGTTTGTTCGTGGACATCCCGAAAAATGCAGCTCCTGCCGAGAAGTAGCCGTGCTGACCACATGTCACGCCATGTTGGTTGTTACAAAAAAAACAAACCAAAAAAAAAAAAAAAAAAACCACAACATTATTCACACAAAAAGGTAACAATATTGTTCTTTCTGACTGGTTGGTGCGGGTTGGCAATTGGACAATATGTATTGTAAAACAATAGAAATCATCCACCATCAGACAAACCATTTAGCTCTCTAGTGTCTCCGATGTGCAGCATTGTATATGTCCGAAGCTGCAAATCAATGAGTGAGACTTATTTATTTATTAATTACATAGTTAAGGTGATTTATTTTCTTTTGTATGCACGGTGCACAAGACATTCCTGTCAATGGTTTCACAATATTCTACTGATCTACAGGTGGTGGTAATGTGCCAACAAATGCAACAATGCACCAGACAATGCAGGGATGAAGAAGGCTGCTATCGGGTGAACATGGATGTCAACAACACAGGTTTAAAACTCTTAAGAACAATCTGCTTCGCAAATGTTTCAAGAGGATGAAAACGCATTGAACTCATTTGCTAGACCACAAAGATACTCACAAAAACACACTGTGTGAAACACTGAGTGTAAACAGAAACATTGTTTGTTTACAAGAAAATTCCACAGGGTACCTTTAAGTTGATGGGAACCTTATTAAATCCAACAATAAATGGGTTACAAAGGCTTAACAATGTAAAACAAAATGACCTGCCTCTTGAATGACTGTAATGCCATTTCTGAAACTACAAGAATGATGGCTTTATATGGTTATGGAAAAAGGTAATTCTATTATCCTCCCAAGCTGGATGAGAGACAACCCCAGGCATTTTCCAGCGCAGGGAATTTGAATGGGACAATACCCTGTTCAAAGTCTGTGCTCCTTTAAAAATGCGATTATAATACCGAGTCCATACAGACCTGCTGACAAATGAGCTGAACGCAGAGTGCGGTGTCCGCTGCAAATAAAGCCATGGCTGGGAGTGAATCTATGTTGCCTTTGTGACCAACAGGTGACCATAGCTTTATTGAAGTGGTGGCAGCGGAGGCTGTCAAATCAAATTACCGCTTCCAAAATTGGATCGGAAAAACTTGAACCCAATTCACAGCGGAGGTGACTAAAACCCCAACTCCAACAATATACTAAAAGAGCAATCCATATCCAAACCATATTTCAGCCCAATCAGGTGCTCATAAAACCTTGAGCGAGTTTGCTACACTCATGATTAAGTCCCTTTAGTCAAGGTGCACCAAATCCTACTTGCTCCGCAGGACTGAAAATATTCATTCTTTGTGCTCATATGACCCACAGGAACCCTCACCAGAATGTAATCAATTAAATTCTTCACTTGTTCCACATGATTAATAAAGCCATTCCAGCACATTGAACATATACTTGTGCAGATCGAAAGAAGCCATGTCAGTCTTTGACTGATCAATAAAAGGAAACCAGCTGGCCAAACGCACACCTCATCAAACTGTCAATCACAACAAAGCAACTGACAACAATCAAACGGCAAGCTAAGCATTCATGTTAGCAATCATGTACTGCATGTGCACGGCCTTTGCTTTGCATAAATTCACCCACAGTCCTGGGTTCAACAAAAGCTGCTTGTGACGTTACAGTGTTTACATTAACATAAGATCGCCCTTATATTCATTCATCCCAACACATCATGCAGAATGAAGGGATAGAATAATACTGCTGAGATAATAAACCAACAAATTAGAGTGGATTTGCTCAGCAACTAGAGCTAAACGCCTGATTACAATTTTCTTAACGAGTTTTAGCGCTTGGTTTGAAAGGGCCAAAAGCTGAAAAGGACTTTTTTTTCTTAAACACTGCGTGACTGGACTCCACTATGAAGCAAAGACTGATGCAACACTGGTGCATACCAAGAGCTACAGAGCCATAAACCTTCTAATATGTCTCCTGTTTTCTTGGTGGATGAATTTATAGTCTTTTCTAAGCTACGAGAAAATGAAACAGATGCACGGTGGACATTAGCATTTATTTTAGAAGGAAGATGTCCTATCAGGGTAGTTATGGTAAACAACTTCAATTTCTAGTGCCTTATCAGGAGCTATTTTTATACAAATGGAGCAGAGGCAGGTTGTGTTTGTGTCAATGTTGTCAAGGAGGAACATCCCTTCCTGGACAGGAGCATGACTCTTTCCTTCCTTATCGGGCTGAGAGAGGTGACAGACAAGAACAGATTACTGTGATATCTGGTGGGGTGGGTGGGTGGGAGATAAAGCACATGAAAGAAGGAAAAAGAAGATAGACCTCGAGAGCTGTGGCATCACCACATCAATACTTTCAAAGTAATGAAAATAATATGATGCAAGGTCGTCTGTGAAACCTATAATGCAACAAACGGGGCATGCCTGCAAAGTGCCACGTTTGTAAAAACTGGTGTTTGGTGAAGAAATCAATACAGCTGACACAGTGCCTAGTGACGTTTCTGCAAAGCTAACATCTGAACGCCTCAGTTCGATGTTGGCGCATTGTGCAAGCAGCAGAGTCTCCTGCACTGCTTGGACAATGCAAACTTACTATATGATACTTTGAACGTGTGATTCCAGACATACTGCAGTTAGATTCTGACGCACCTGATTGGTCCGAATAACCAAAATTCTATGCTCATCTCCGATTGGACCCAAATCAAATTGAAGGGCTGCACAACCAAGACATTTTTTCCAGGTCTACTGCAGAACAACTGATGATTGCCTGTACCATTCCTGACACATAGCAGACAATGGAAAACATTACAGCCAGACTGATCTGGGATTTCTGAAAAAATATTGATTACTGATGTTGGCTAGTATAGCAAATTTTTGAGCTTGAATGAAAACTGATCTTTTCTATGTGTGCTGTGCACCGATAAGACTATGCAGAAGTACTCAGAATGTTGCTTTATTAAAAGAAATAACCTTAATAACTAATGAATATAAAGTAAAATATCCTTAACAAGTAAAATGATTTAACACATACATTATCAATCACTTCTAGTTGACATTAATGAGAGTTGTTTCTTTTCTTACTCTGTGCTATTTGACATGGTTGTGTAAATCAAATGCACTATACTGGAAACACCAACACATTGTATACCGGAATCATTGCATATCGGATAACATATATATGAGGATACTGTTTTGTCTGTGACAGGCCAACCAATATGTATCATTTGGGCTCTATAAAATATTTAGGTACCACATTTTCCGCTATTTGCCACAGTCCCGCACATAAATTGCCTCTGGGCGCTGCCCCTTTCCAAACATGATCTCTGCTGGCTACTATGTTTTCTCTCTGAGGGGAGATCCAGCCATATTAATGTGAAACAGACTCTATATCCCATCTATCAGAGTCCTCACTGGTTCTACAAATAGTGCGTGTGTGTGTGTATGTGTGTGAGGGGGTTATGTTGATGTACATTTTATCATGCATGCAGAAAGGACTTCAGACAAGGTAACCCTGAATGAACTATGCAAAACAGAAGCACCAGTAAACACAAAGGGGAATTGAAGTTCGTTCTTGAGCTTTAAAACAGCTACTCTGAATTCTATTGCTATTCTAAAGATCGTTTCAAACTATGACAAGGTTTCACTTGAGAAGTCCCTAAGAAAGTTCTCAGAAAATTGCACAATTTCACATCAACTGAGTGATGTCCATCTGCTGGGGATGACCAGGAGCTCCAGAACAGCTACTAAATGGACCTTGTTCTATGACTGCTTTGTCATGAATAAAATGAGCTTGTAAATGAAATAAGAAAGAAGATAAGGCATGAAATATTTCTGGAGCAGACACTGAAACCTTCACACGGCATTGTATTAATTAGAATAACAGGTACAGTGACAGGTAAGGGCAGAGTTGCCACCAGAGTTCACCAGATGAGAAGAGTTCATTTCTGGCCAGACATTTCATGTATTGTCCTTTTACCCTCGAAGTTCATCATGACAAACACATTAATCTCTTGAACCTACTGAATATAACCATCAATGCAAACATCCAATGAACACATCCTTAACTAAGACGATTCTGACATCTACAAGCAGGAAAATGACTACATGACTGACAGGACTGCAAGAGCACACTGATTGTAGCATTGATCTTAACGACGCAACAAAACAGCTGCTACTGATCTGTAAGAATGATGAGCTTGAAGAGACAGGAAGTTACTTTAATGAACAGGTTTGCCGAGATGGCTGCTGACATCCTTCTGTCCGCACTGACAGCAGTTAAGGTTTGCCCAATTACAAAGAAGCTGATTATTGTCGTGTGATGTCACGCCTGATAGAAAAATGCAACACAGCTGGGAGATCTGTGAGGCAAACATTAAGGACGGGAATAGGTCTGCGGATCTCTCTTTGATTTGTTGGCTCATAATTTGAACATGCACAATGAATTACTGAGGCATTATATGATATAAAACTCTATTGTCATTTGTCGGCTTATTAATTCAAACATGCACAATGAACCAGTGAAGCACTACATAAAACTGTATGAGGCTTGATGCAAAAAACTATGCTTCCACACCACAAGCAATGTTTGAGATGTTTATTTCCAAATACCTATGTTACATTGTCCCTGGTTAACCTCTTTCGGGGGAGATACCAGGTCAAAAATATGTCACTTCATCTGAAGGTGGGAAACTGAAGATTGAGATGCAGCTCAGCACAATTTTTCTGGTCATAAATATGTACTAAAAGTTGCATGAAATCAATTCTGTTTGGACTGCATTTTGCTGTGGCAATGGAGTCCTCAGGTTTGCCCTAGGCTGGGTATAAAACCGCACTCTACCTTTACAACTGAGTCTGTTACAGCCTCTGAAAGATAGTCAAGGGTGTCGGCATCCTTGCTGGATTGAAGAGGTTAAAAAAAAAAAAGTCCAACAGATCTTATTACTGAACAAGAGTAATGGCGTTCTTTTTTAATGTGTAAATGATACACAGCATCTATTTCGCTGTGCTGGAGGGAGTAGATGAGCGACAGCAGTCGCAGCTATAAATCTGAAATATTTCCTATGATGGCCAAGCTGTCACATCAGTAAATACTGATTTGTGAGTATGCAAAGTGTCTAATACACTCCGTGCTACAGATGTGAAGAAACTGACTCAATCACCCGAACAAAAATCTGAATAGCGGTGAGGTAATTGCCAATTTGATCATTCAAAGTGAGCTGTGCAAGAGGAAGAGATAAAACCTGGCTTTGAATCCTGAAGGGGTTGAGCCAATAATTGATGTGATATAAACATAAAATGAGAAAACAAGCTGCTTCAACCAGATGAACTATGTTTAAGCCTCTATGCATTTACTGTATAATCAACCAGAGATCCATAAAACATTCTATTACATTTATTAGATAACATAGATGAGTCTGAATTTAGCTTCGAGACATGGGGAATCTCATCAGCTTTTATCTTGACAGAAGTGCAGTATGAGCAGCAAAGATAACACTGTGCATATGTAATGTGTTAAATTACCAACAGGACATCAAGGCCGCAGCTAACAAATTACTTTCATTATCAATTAACCTACCAATTATTTTTATTTCTTGATTAATCAATTCATTATTTGGTCAATAAAATGTCAAGAAGCATTGAAAAGTGCTAGTTATAATCTCCTTAAGCCCAAAGTGGCATCTTCAAATGTCTCAATTATATTCAGTTTATATATTCTGTCGGGACTGCGAGCTCAGAGGGAGCGTTAGTGTTTGCACCACAGGCGTTTTGGACTACTGGGAAGAGGAGGTTTTCAGGCCTGCAGCACAGGGAAATGCAGACAGGGAGGGGAACCAGTGTATTGCCAGAACTGAAGGCGAGTGAGCGAGCGTCGCAAACAGGCTCAGAATCTTCTGTGGACACAATGAGGAGGACATTGGCGGAGGAAGCGAAGAAGAAGAAAAAGAGAGAGCAACTGAGCAAGAAGCCACCGGACAAGAGTAAATCTCAGACCAGCTTTTAGTCGTTGGCGAGAGCTTTGTGAAATAAAAGACAGAAAGACAGACACCGAGCTGGGCTTCTTGCTGTTACTAATAAGTAATATTGGCTGGCTGCTATGTCTTGTGTTGTTCCATTTGCTTGGTACAGATGCTCTAGCACAGCTGCTGTGCAGCTTGCAATGCTAGGGTATACTGTTGAAACGATCTTGGTTAACTTGGGAGCATTTAGTGACTCTATGGTTTTACACAAGGGAGAGGTTTTTGTTGTCTTGCTGGGCTTTTTCCTTGGAAGACACAGAGGGCATTTTTGCAAGAGACTGCATGACTGTTTCTCTACATTTGCAGAGCTGTTATGCTGGTGCCTTGCAATAAAGTGCTGAAACGCAATCTCTGAAAGTGTGGTCCTTGCCCACTCTACTATATAACATAGGGTTTTACCCACAACACATCCATGCTTAAAGTAACATGACCAAGAGGTCACCAGGAATCCATTTACCATTGGAAAAAGGTCTGAATAGACTATTACTACAGTTTTTGGAGTGGACTGTGACCTGGACTGTGTTTGTTTTTGTGCGAGTGTGTGTGTTTGGTACAGTTTTGGCACATATCATCAGGGTTGACAGGGATCAATGTGACACATACCCACGAGAGAAGTCACAGATCATCTACTCCTAAATGGTGCCATCGGCTGGATCACAGATGCTTGAACTCAGATATGCTTTAGACGTTTATTCCATATTTTCTCTTCTTTTTTTTCTAGTTTCCCCACGGAAAAAGTCAAAACTGAAGTGAGTAAAATTGAATGTCTGTTTAGAAACAAAGTTAAGAATAATATCAATAAAGAGTCCATTAGAGCGTATAGCAGAAAACACTTTCTTAACAGACAAGGTCCAAATGCTTTCAGGACATACTATTAAAATTTTGTTCGAACTCTTCGACTATATAACATAACACATTCATTTTAAAGACATTTGCTGTAGACAAATTCTGCAGTGATGTGACCAATTTAAAAAAATTACAACTTTTAGCATGTCTAATTAAAATGGAAATGGAACTGAGTCACTCAAGAGAAGCAATTGGTAGAAAATCCTGCAGCATTTTCATAAAATGCATAATTTTGCAGCAGTATGACCGCAGGGAGAGAAACGTATGTCTTCTACCAAAAAAATAAAAATGATACATTCGCAGGGTGTTAAACATTCATCTGGGTTAATCTATTACTTCAGATCTTGAAGAATCTTGCTAAACAGGAGTGTCATGGTGGTGAATTTAGATAAACATGGAGATTAATGAAATAAGACAGCTTTGTTCATATACATGCTATATTAATTTTAACTGTCTCTATTATGCATAATGTCAGAGCATGATTTATTAGCAATTTGCATTTCAGCTCTCCCACAGTGTCTGTTCTCCAAACAAATCAAACGGAAATTCTTAGACACAGCAAAATAACCAGAGGAGTTTATCTGAGAAACGACGAGGAGAAGTAGATCTAAAGTTAACATCAAACGATAAGTGGATTCCAAAGTGGAAGAAGGTTGCCCCTGCAAAAATTAATTTTCAACAAAAACAGAACGATGCAACAGAGGCTTTACTTACGCCGCAATGAACACATTCAATACTACAGTGTCGTTCTGCTCTCAGAATCAGCACTTAACAGACAGACCAATGGAGAATAGATGGACCCATTCATGATTTAATCCCCAGTTTGGGTTAAAGTAAGAGAGATGAAGCGATGTTAGGCAGACGTGAGGATCAAGGAAAAAAAAAAATAAATGTCATAAAACAGGCAGCTGAAAATAAGAGCAGTTTGTTCTCCTCCCGATCTATTGATAGAATGTGTCAGAAATGGAATAAAATATGCATAAGCATGTTTTTATTAGTGTATGATCACATGAAACTCATTATGTTATTATTTTTTAAATAAACTGACCTAAAACATTGAAAGGAGTGAAATGTCACCTCTAAGAATAGTTTTTAGTGGACTGCCTCCTCCCATCTCTTTCTAATTATATTTTCCACTGTTACCTCTCTAATAACTACTAGAGACTACTAGTCACACTGATTATAAAAAAATAACACACGCAACTATTCTTCTTGCAGTTTCCTTGGTTGGCTCAGAAAGAAAGCAAGGGCAGAGGATCAATAATAATTCTGAAATCTTTGCTTTGCAACTGAGGGCGGATCAGATGATGACTTGGACGAGGAGAAGGAAAAGAAAAGTCCCCAGATTCAAGGTGAAAAACAATGCATCAGATCCAAACTGTCTGCTGTACAGAGCCGTTCAAATCAGATGGGAAACTGAACAGCTGTGCAATATAATTGATCCCACATGTGATGTCAAGCATGTAGCCCGTCTCAAAATCCTTCTCTGCGCTCTGCTCTGAGAGGCTAGTGCTCTCCAAAACAACTCACAATAGGGACATGAGACTGATGTGTAGTTTAATACCTCTGTCTCTGTCTCTGAGTTGAGATTTAAGATTTGAATATTCTTCCAAACAGCTTTCAGCTGTTTCACCCTTCATTATCCAAACCGGTTTCTTTAAAAAGGTCAATTACAACGTGAAAGTCATTCAAAAATCGAAACTAAAAAAGTGCTGTAATCCATCCAAGCTCCATCATAACCTCATGAGACCGTCATCTGACAGTACAGACACCCTGGTGTTTGCCTTCCATTGACCCTCACTTTCCTTTTCATAATTTTAAGATACACATTATCTCTCAAAAAGAGGTTATAGGCATCAAGCATGTTAATAGTCCAATATTTGTGCTTACTACACATCTGGTGAGGTCATTTCCCTTCTCCCCCAACCCAAGTCCTTATTTGTCTTCAATACATTGATGAGTAATGAGCTGCTGACCCAAGATCCCTTGTTGACAGTTATGAAACAGCAGCTTTAAGGCAAACACCCGCTTTTAAGGCAAACTCTTCTATAAAAAGAGCTTAGACTTAGGCCTAGAAGAAGCGAATGTCATAGGCAAATTCACAACCTCCCCCACAGACAAGAAATCTCTACAGGGACCATGTATAAAGTTCTGAGGGCCTGATTAATTTCCTCCTCAGTGCTGTCAGTCCTTATGTCCTCCATTGTTCTCCGGTGGATATGGAACAAAAAGGGAGGAGAGGAGATATCATTATCAAACATATTTTTTTCCATCTAAAGAAATATGAGAATAAACCAGGCATCGAGAGGGAGAGCCCCATCTGATGAAGGTTAAGACAAAGAGGTACAGATGGAAAATGGAGAGCCCAACCAACGCCTATTCACAAACCTTCCTGAGGTGATAGAGGAAGTCAATATTGGAAATACGACATTGTGCTTTAGGTTTGAAATCAATGAACTTCAGCTGTACAGTGTAAACCCCTCAGTGTTTACAGGATAATATTCAGACAGCCTGTGTCCAGTTTGTAGCCTTGTAGGAGTTTGCTGTTTAACAAGTAGTCACTACACAGCCAAACCCTTGTTTAGTACAAGAGACACAAATTGAATATGTCTATTGATGCCTGAAGGACAGCTTGACACCCTCTAGGAGGAAAAAACAAGCTGGAGAGCGTCTTTAAATCGGTTTTCTCCCTCCTTTGAAGTTTAAACTGTCAGAACAAGAGACCAGGGCCTCAGAAAAAAAAAAAAAAAAAAAACTCTGGGACTGTCATTCTTTGTTGTGGTGAAGGGAATAATAGTGCTGCAAGTCCTCATAGCTTGTTATATTATGCCATGCTTGGAGAGAAAACATCTTTGATGGTCATGGTTAATCAACAGCTGGAGAAGTCCTGAAGCAAAGTGTAAAACAATTATAAGTCTATGACAGACATTGCTTTCTTCTACAATTCAGCCTCCTAAAAATAAAGTGAATGTCCACTGAATAACCTTGAAAGCATAGACAGTTGTATATCTTTTAATTGGAAAGCACGCCGTCTTTCTTAGATCACTTTGAGTCACTTAAAAATAGAATTTGCTCAAGGAGTAGATTTAGTAAAGTGGATTTAAACAACTTTATCCACTGAAGAAAGCAATGACTTGTGAAAGCTTAGAAACACCAAGTAAGTGGACCTTGAAGTTTTTCTCAAACTGCTATTCCCAGGTCAAGAATGAACCTTGAAGCTTTCAACAACTTGTTTTCTCTTCTCATTAACTGGAATCTCAGGAGACAAGGGCAAAATAAAATGTAATGTAATTGTTCCTGAGACTGAGATATGACAAAACTGCAAACTCAATATATGGTTAATATATGCTTAAATGCCGCTGGAAAGACCTGCATTCTTATTACTATATAATCTCATGAGAACTTTGGGTTTTGTCTTCCTATCAATTCGATTGAGAGGACCCCGGACAAATGTTTTCACCCACTGTTAGTACTCACACACACGCCCACATACCCTCCCATTAGACACACTCTGGAAACTCTACTGTAGCAAAAAAATCACATGAAGTAGTGTCCGGCAGGCAAATATCCTTGTGCATTCCATTAAAACAGAAGCATAATTACTTCCTCCAGATTAGTCAGTGCACGTATGCTCTTGTGTACGATAGAGACAATAAGGAATAATGGCCTGAGGTTCAAAGAGGACAGACAGGAAGTTAGGTTAGGAGAGAAATAGCGACTTTAAGTGTATTAATTAAAAATAAAAAGATCTAGGCTAAGGACACAATAGCACAAGAATCTCTTTATCAGCAGTTCCAGCTCAAGCCCAGGAGACTTCAGGCTACTTCTTCCCAGCAAGAACATCTGCAAAACCAATGAGTATGGCCTAAAACATGACCAAATGGCCTGAAATTTGGATTTGGATTTAGCAGAGTCAGCTGTACATTACTGAGTACAGAACTGGGTTACGGCAGAAAAATTAATCTTTGCGTAATGACTAATCCAGTGCCCCCTGGACCTGGATGCTAGGGGAGTTAATTAAATAATGGGTCTATCATTGGATGCACCCTACATTGGCATATATGGGACATGATCGCCATTGTTCCCTGTTCATGACCTCCTATTTTTCTACTTAGCCTGAAACTACTGGGGGCCCCTGTTGCTATGGCTACTCTTCAGCACTATACCCAGTGCATCTAATGCCAGTTAACAATAGACTGTATACAGTACTTCAGTTGGGAGCCGGATGGATTTTTTTTGAAGCTGGTAGTTACAGAGTAATTGCTTTTTTTTGCAGATGTAGCAGAGTGATTCTCAAATGTTTTCTGGCATGCTCCCCCCTTTAAAGAAACAGGACAGCATTTTTCCTACATGAATTATATTTATTCTTCATGGTAACTTAGCATCACTCCACGTTTCTCTCCTCATCCATGCCCTGCGATACCTGCACCTAATTCAATGACCCATTTGAGAACGACAGATGCTGCATCAACTAATGTTGAGTAGTTTGGAAATCCAGTATCCTCGGGGCTTTGTAGACTGAGTGGCACTAAATCATACATACAGTACACATCTGCATAACATGCATTAAACAAGTGCATCACTGTTGTTTGACTGTCTCTATTTCCATGTTCAGAATGAAAGAGAAGTGCTGCTATGAATGGCAATGTACACTCTATCAATTTTATTTCTATTTATTCCCCGCTTTAAAGCCCTGTAACATGTGGCTTCAATTTTCTACAAATTCAAAACAGCTACGATTGATATTTTTACAGTAACAAAATAAAATGACAATGTGAAAACGATGTGAAAGGGAACCATATCTGCAGCTCCCTGTGGTTGCGCGGCACTTTATGGTGAGTTTCAGCTCATTGTTAAGCTGATCAACACCAAACAGAGACAGTTAGCATCTAACTGGTGAACATACGTAGTGGACCATTTAGCCCCTAAAAAGCTGAATGTTTAGCTTAGGAGTTAGTAGAGACTAATGATAGAGTAATTGCACTAATTGCATATTTAAATAAACATAAATTTACAATACTCTTTGATTTGCTATGTTGCCCTGGTACAACCAGTGAAAAGAGCACAAATAAAACACAGACATTTCATATTTCTGTGAAATAACCAACACTACTCCAACTTTGGCAAAAATATATTGTTTCATTCAAATGGTTGGGAAAATATGTTTTTAGGGTCTTAAGTAGTATTTTCATGGCCTAAATATTTGGCATAGTGTGTACGCCAACTTTCAGACTGGAATAGTATCTGTGGAAAACAAGGTTCAGGACCTGGATAGAGCCTTGTCCGCCCACTAACTCCTGAGCTGTTGTTGTCTCACCATGCTGCTGACTACTGCAGCAGGTGACAGCATCTTATCAGCAGCTGCCAATTACAACATGGGAATCTTATCAGCGGTAGCCAATTAGAACCAGGGGAGTTGCTGTGAGGAAATGTCAACAGCTCAGTGAACTTACCGGGGCTCTTATCTGGCCACGCCTCTTCATCCGGCAGATTTCTTTGAGTCTACTGTCACAGTAACGACTGCCGGTGCAATGTTGTGACAAGGAGGGCAGGAGGTACAGCAGGGTTTCAAAAGCGCAAGCCTTCCAGAAAGACTTCACACCTCGAGAAAGCTGCAATATTTTAACAGATTTCTGACAGGTGATGACTAGAAGCCTACAAAATTCTTTCATTATTCATTTGGTCCCAGCTCGGCGTGTGTTCAGACTGAATGCCGAAGCTTACACAACATATTAAAATATAAATCAAAAGGTAAGTGTGGAAAACAAAACATTTGCATCTTTATAAGAAAGGCTTCTCGGACTGATTACAGCGTAAGCGATGGAGAGATTATGTTCTTTTTTCATTGCTTTTTGACATGGATGACAGGTAAGATGCATTATTTCTGCTTATTATAAACATCTGTTCACCAGTCTCCACAGAGGAATCAATGACATGCTTCTGCGTTTCTTTTTTTGAGCGACTGAAGACCCGTAAACAGTGACAGACACGCTTTCTGTTTTTCTGTCTATTTATACAGTACTGGTCTGATTCTGACAAACCAATAGTGGAAAAATGCCCATGACAACTTCTCAGAGCCCAAGACATCTTAAAGTGCCTAGTTTTGTTTGGCAAAACTCAGAGATATTGAGTTACCAATGATATCTGACAAACTAAAGTAGCAAATGTTCACTTCTAGGAGGCTGGAACCAGGAACTGTTTGGCATTTTTCATTATTTTAGTTTTAAAAACAAGTAGTCGATTAATCACCTGATGGTTTAAGCTCTAGTTAAATTTATTCACCATCAAATATCTTTACACAAACCTATTTATACTTGAACTGTTCAGTATTGAGCCTCCTGGACCCAACAATGAACATTACTTGTGTATCTTAATATTGAAAATTTCTTCATCATTTGTATCACTGCAAATAAATGCTTAGGTTGATAATGTTATGACATTCAAATCCTACCATGTGATCCAGAGAGACTCCAAAGAGTGGCAAGAAAACTGAGAAGGAATGTCAAGACATGATGCTTTTACTGTCACTTCAATAGCTAGAGTGACAGTAAAAGAGTGCAGAGGCACATTTCTGTCACATGTCATCATCAATCCAATCATTGGTCATGAAACTTAATGGAGACACATAACAGTATGGTCTAGCTTTTAAGACCACATTGAAGATTTAAGCAGTGACCTCTACAGAGTCACAGAGCATTGAATGAATCATGGTCTGGTGCTTTCTCCTGTAAAGCTTTCAGAACTGAGGTCATTGCAGTTATTTCAAAGGTTCATCTTTTCTCTAATGGAGGTATGGTTGACTAGAGCCATGAGAGATACCTGCAGTGGCAGCAACAGAGCTTATGTCAGGCAAAAAAAAAACACATCTGATGCCTTATAGAGCCTTCGTTCCGCTGGCTTGAAATAGGAACAGCATATTTTTTTCTGTGTGCTGTGGCTGTACACGTTTACACAGCACATTCAGAGCAAGAGTCAATTACTGACCCCTATGTGGCTTTAAGTGGGAGCATGACCAAAACACAATTCTCTCTGCATTCAACCAAAGTGTACCGTCAGGGCTCAACATGTAGTCATGTGTCTCTTTCCATATGTTCCCTTCCTTGATATATATGTAAAGCCTTTCTTGGAGTGCTTCCATCATATCACTGGGAAGTTATTTCACAGAGTTCTTTGTGCAATCGTGACTTCAGGTCACAAGAACATACACCTGCTGTTTGTATAAAGTCACCAGAGGTGGAAAAGAAAGCCTTTAATGGTTTTTTGCTTTGAATAGTTGACTTGTTGAATAGTCAACAAAACAACTATAGTAAATTCTGATATATTTAGCTCATTTGTTAATTGTCTCTAGCTTATGATAGTATATGATGGTCTAATATCATATTGGTAAAAAAATTTGAATTTTCTAATATTTCATGTACCAATTTCCCACAAGTAGATTTTATTCGTATATGTCACTTCTTTTGTCCAACCAATAGTCAAAAACCAAAAGACATTTAAATTACTATCTCCTATCAGAAAACAGAGAACAGCAAAGCAGTACATTTTCCAAATTACTTTCCTGTTGATTCACTTAACTGGCTAATTGTTTCACCTCTACTAGAAAGAAACTCAAACCTCTAACTCACACACAGGTCAGAGCAGGAAACCACCTGTACCGTGCCAATTAACCTTGGTCGTGGCACAGCCAAAGTGCAGGTAACTCGTTTGTACAATTTGGTGAAAGAGTGGGGTAATGTAAGATGGCGGGGTGGATAGATAGGCAAGTGAAAGAGAGGGAAAGTTGCTACAAAAAGAAAACATAGCTTTTCTCCCAGTGGCTTTGACAAATGGCTCAAACACTGTTACGGTCAATGCCATTACAACAAACTCTGGAAGTTAACAACCCTAATCATCTGGTGTGCTGACTTTAGATTAAACCCATTAGCTCTCCTTATACAATACAAAACACCTGAGGGGGAAGTCAAGCCAAGCGGGGGGGACGTCAAAAGGCTGTTAACAAAGCCACCGCTGTGCTGATACAAACATCATCATACTACAACACCCTGCGGTCTCCACAATATATAAGAACTGACACTTCAAAAGGCAACAACTTGTTCCCACTTTACAGTCTGTGAAACCAGTCAGATCAGCAACATCTGCATCATCGTATACATTAAAGATAGTGGTGTGACAAATAATCAATCACATGCTTGGAGTGTGTCCTCTGTTGCTGTCATAATTCTTTGTATTGATAACAGTCAACATTTCCCAAAGTTAATTTGACTATTGACTTCTCCATTATTCTACTTTATGTCCAAATACATCACTGTAAGCTGCGATTATTAGGCCATCCATTTCCAACAGAAAATATAAGTCCCGTTTCAAGTGTATGTCACGGGCTGAGCCCCATGTGAACAACCTGTGTACACAAAGAGGTAAAGACGCTCTTATGAAGTTGAAACACTGTCATCTTGTTCCTCCACCCACTCATGAGGATGATATCCTCTCTCAGACAACAACTAGGAGAGAAGGAGGTAGATAATGAATAAAAGGAAGGCAATAGCAGCAGCCAGATCCAGAGCGACGAAAGCCATTGTCAGAGAAGGGCCTTGCTTAGCATATAATTAGAATTTTGTAGCGCAGAGTATCTCTGTCCTTTTTAGATGTCATGGAGACTCAGCGAGAGAAACAGAGAGACGTGTGGAATTGTCATAGAAATAGAGAGACTTTCTTCTGATCCGCCAGGCTTCTCAGACAAAAAGGTTCCTGTGTGAAGTAATTTTGAGTTTCTCATGGCAGCTGTTGCCAGAGAGCAGGGAGACCGGTGTTCTTTAGAAAATGGCTTTGAGTAAGAATAGATATGTCTATGAATAAAGTCTGGTCAGGATTAAAAAATACAGGAAAACGGCAAAATAAAAATAAGACGAGTGGCACAAGAGTCAAACCATTTATAGATATGTGAATTTTCAGACTGTACAAACAATTACTGGTGCACATGACGTGCATATTGCAGATGAAATGACTAATTAATTAGTCAATCGGAAAAATGCGACTATATTAGAAATGATGTGAGTCATTTTTTAAACAAGAAGGCCAAAATTCACTTCACTTTTTTTGTGCGTTCTGTGACACTAAAATGGAATATTTTTGGATTTTAGGCTGTTAGGAAAAACAAGATATTTGAAGACATCAACTTAGGCTTTGAGAACTGCAATGGCTATTTTTCATCGTTTTCTGACAATTGATAAATGAACCTAATTGAGAAAATTATCAGCAGATTAATCAATAATGAAAACAATCATTAACTGCAGCCCTAATACATATGCGAAGTTTATAACTAGTGCGATTTGTAATTCGTGAGATAAAAGCAATAAATTGCTGTAAAGAGACCATTAACATGATTGATCTGTGGCCGTTTTTCACCTGTACATTACTTTTACAAGCACTAGTGCCAAAACCTTATTTGACTGCTACAAAGTCGTGAAATGGAGCTTAATTTTTAATATATAACAGACGGGAGACTGAAGGAGAGATGATTCAGTGCACAGCTGTAAGAGTGGGGTGAGACCTCAGCCTGGCTACAGCTATAAAACACAACTACCACTGAATAAGAAAATGATCGCTTTAAAAGAAAAGATTGGTGGTCATCATCCCAAATTATGTGTCTTTCCCATATCTCTCCTTGGTACAAACACACCCATGCACACAAACACGTCTGCAGTTTGTTCTCGTTACTTTGCCCACAGCAGTTCCCCAGACAACAAACGTGGTGGTTAACTTGCTTGCTTACATGCTGTATGCGTCTTTCTTCAAAGAAGTCAGAACACATGGCCGGCCGCAGTGCAGCTCTCCCACAACATTTTGTGGTTCAGAGCCTTTGCTCAAACATGACAAAGAAAAAAAAATCTAGTCCTGACCGTGTGACAAATCTAATCCCACTTTTTGCACTGTCATGCTTTATGGTGCATAATGTGGTGCAGCTTCCTGAGTAACTAACTAATCACTGACATTAACAAACACTACCTTGTTGTATATAGGCTGGCACAATCATGCATTAATTATGGCTGTGTGGCACCCTATGAGTAAACAGGCCTCCTGATGCCCAGTGCGCTGCAAGGATGACAGATGACAAACATCACTGGAGTTCTCCCCTCACAGTGAAGGAATATGACCGAGGAAGAAGTGGAGGAAAATCTTTTTTTCATACTTTAAGTGGCAGAAACCTTCACATCTAGACCCTGTTTACACTCCCCCTGCACTCCATGAACTTCCTCCTCGGGTGGTGATTGAAGCTGTACTCAAGCCAGATGTTGAAAAAGTGCAAATGCATACATGAACGTTCTGTGCTCCCCTGTGACCATGGCAGCTAAAGTTACACTGGAATTAGCTCTCCGTGTCGACAGTTAATTTAATCACTGAGAGGATCAGATTTCAACATGTGCAATCATACAGAAGCTGCGGCGGCGAAGCATTTATCTGATCCCTGATCAGTTATACCATAGAATAGTTTGAAATGATCTGTACGAGAGGGAATGGCAAAAAAAAAAAAAAACACACATGCATTTAATCCAGGTGTGTCTTTTAGCTTATGGATAGTTGTTTTCCAACATTAGCTTAACTGTTATCGATGTGTCTAAACTGCTAATGTGCAGAAATGATTCTTTTTCTGGCGATTTAGCAGCTATTAAACAGTTTCAGATGCATTAGTCTGATTTGTATGTAGCCTGGGAAAGCTAAGATGGACTGTAATTAGATTTGTGATCTGGCCATCAGAGACGCATATATGGCTAACTGTAGCTGAAAGCGTGTTTTCTTCATCTGATCTGGATTTCAGCCGGAAATGAGAAATGAGATCTTTGTTAATGAACTTAAAATCCCTATTTGGATAATCTAAAAGCTAAAATATGTTTTTTTACCCATAATAAATCAGATATTGGTCTGTAAAGGCCAGTGTTCTTTTTGTTTCTATAGACTCCGTCGGTCTATAGTTCAGCCGTATAAATAAGGATGGATTAAAATGGGTTAATTACTAGTCACCTGATCTTTTCTGTGCAGAAAATACTTGTGCGGCAGTGCAGTGGCCTCTCACAGAGCCATGTGAAATGAGGGTGATGGAAAGGTGGCACTATGATGAAGAGGATGAGAGGCAGAGGAGATGTTCAGCACACTGGTTGAGAGCACTAATGTCAGACAGTGAGAGGCAGCTGGTGTGGATCAGTTAACCCGGCTGGAGGCTGAGAGAGAAGACAGAAGGACAAAGGAGGGAAGGCATGGATGGGGGGGGAGAGGTGTTGATAGGAAAGGAGAAGAGCCGCGGGGTCTCTGTGATGAACATGCCGCTGCGAGCATAGCACTGGGTAAAAACAAGATTCCTACAGTACAGCTTCTCACTGAGATAACTGATGTGTGGCAGCAGAGACGAAAAGAAAAATAGAAAAATCAACACTCTGCGTTCAAAAGGATTTTCCAGTGTTTAGCCTTTTTCTCTTTTGCTTAGCTTCCCCTTATAATTGATTTAAGAACTCAAGCTCTCTGTGCATGTAATGGAGAGCCGAACATGTCACACCATGTATAATATGGTGTCATATTATATCATATCAACACATCCATCTCTAATTATAGTAGAGGGAAGAAGTAATGTAATGTGGGCCTGGCAGTCTCCTAGTATGATTTAAATGACTTTAAACAACACCAGAGGTTAGTTTAAACCAAATTCTGCTTCATTTTTAGCAGAAACAAAGCTGGCCCACCTAGACGGTATGAATAATTCATCAGGTAATCCCACCTATCCGAGACGGTGGTTATTTCTTGGTGGTTTTGGGGCAGTCTAGGACGTGTACGTAGAAATCTGACAGTCGCTCGTGGCTTTATGAAAAATGCCGATGAAACCTCTCAGCAGCCTTTACGTTTGTAATTGAACCCTTTGAGACTTTAAATCTTGGTCCAGCAGTTTTCTTGAAAAACATGCCCTCAACAACAGGAAATGGTAGATTCTATTTCAACTAAAAGGGGGTGGTGGAGGGTTGTTGGAAAGTTCACACACCAATGAATTACTGCATAGTTTTAAAGTTAGTTTCAAGTTTAAGGTATGATTGGGTCAATAAGACACTAGGTTACTGTCATCTGCATTTTTCACTGTTTGCCCAGAGCTCAAGGTGACTTTGTAAATATCTTGTTTTGTCCAAATAAATGTTGGAAAGCTCCAAATATTCAAGAAATAAAATTAGAAAAAAAAAAAGAGAAACCACTTTGTTTAGGGGCTGTTGATACAACACTTTCAACAATTTCTAAAACTCCAGCCTACAGGCAATATCCTAATTAGAAATCAATTTAATGAAGCGACAAAGATAATAACCAGAAATGGATCTGAGAGCATGTTTATCTAGAAGATAACTTATTTGGCTTGAGTTTCCCTTGGGCAGTTACACCCCTAGGGCTGAAGGATGAAGAGAAAACCTCATCTAAAAGGCTAATTGTTTATCTTTCGTATGCTCCCGCTGCGTGTAAAGGGAGCGAGAGCATGCATAAAACAACCCAGCCCCGTTTACTTTGATCGAGCTGGAAAAGCATGATCCAGGTGAAGTTTTTTTTTGTTTTTACATTAGAATCTTTTCAAAGCTTAAGCCGTGCTCGAGGCCTTGCCATTAGCTTTAGCGTGCGTCTACAGACAGAGCAGAGCGCCTTCTGGCGCTGTGAATTATTTAGATCTCACATGTTTGTAGGCTTTGCAGGATGGGGTGAATTGGCACTAAATCCCTGGCCTGCCCAGCGTACAGAAGAATGACAGGGAGCACAATTAAACATGATGGAGGTGAGAAATGAGAAAAAGGGGATTAAATAATGAAATCCTGTTTCATTTTTGTTTGGTGATCGTCAGTGGAATGGATTGAGGATGAGGCCTGAAATATCCACTTTGACTCGGATCACAGACAGCTTGGTATGATTAAGATAATATTGTGTCATTTTTACATAATAGACCAAACATTTTATCTGCAGATGATGAAAATAACCATTAAATGCAGCCTTACTGTATATATTTGTTATTCTTAACACTCAGAAATGCCTCTGCAAGCACCTATTGTTCATACAGAAGCACACGTGTAGTCTTTATCTCTTCCCAGGGAACCAGTAAAAACAAGTGCCCTGTTATGTTCTGACTGAAGCAGAGGAATCCTACATGAATAAAGAGAGGTGGGCCCCCTTTGCAGCTTCCCATGCATTTCAATCACTGCTCTCTCCCGGAGTTAAAACAACTGCACATATATTGTGTGCTGCAGAAGCACGCAGCTGCTCCTTCCAGACTGAACTGTTGAAAAAAAAAAAGTCATTAACCTTTACCGTCTTACACGCCAGCGTACATCCTGTTTGTGAGCTAATGAGTTCATTTTTTAATTTCAGTCTGTCATCCTGTGTCCCCCATCCATCAGCATCACTCTAAATCTTCCGTGTGGCCTCAGTGTCACAAAGACTGACACCCAGTTGTAGATCTCCCCACAGCAGGACAATCCGTACACACACGTGCCTCTCTGGGACAATGACACAGCCATATATTTAAATGGACCATCATCTCGGACAGCTCAAGTAACCAGTTATATTATTTACTTCCCCAGCAGCTCTTTGCCTGCCAGTAATGGGTCAGTGACATCACATTATATTTTTTAATGCTCAAATTCATTATTCCCCACCTCCTCCCAAAATAAAAAAAGAAATAGTGATGGTTAATATTGGAAAGTATTATGTGAAACTTACTCACAGGAGAAAACCACATTGAGTTGACTGAAGCGCAGTTTAATTTTTCGGATTTTGGTGCTCCGCACAGAAAATACGAGTCAGACTGAAAACCATTCATCAAAAGGAGGCCAGGGTAAAAAGACAGGGTGCGGACTATACGCTCCCATAGGAGACCTTGAACTGACAAAATGGTTTCGGGATCTCAGATACAAACCCAGACCACAGAAGAAGTCACTGTGGACTGCTTCACTTCACTGCTCTCACCCGTAAGCGTACAGTAGCTAACAAGCACACGGAAGCAACAAGGCTGTTTTCATTTCGGCCGGACAATAAAGCCGGCATGTGTAAGTTAAAATTACAAGGGAAGGGTGGAAATCTTTCTATGACTGATTTTTTTCCCCCCTTTCCATGCAAAAACAATAAAGCCAATTAGAATTTCAGAGCTTGTGGTTTCCCATTAATTACTCTTGATGGATGAAGTGGAAAAATGGAATTCTGACCGAAACATATGGTTAACTAACCATAAGTGGGACCAATTCATGCTTTTCGGGGGGGTTCAGACAGAAATTAATCCTATGTTAAAACCACACGGAGCTGCATTTTTGTGGGGACTGATTGAGGTACCACTGAAACCAGGAAATACAATCCAAGAAGTCCTGTTTAAGATTTGCCTGAGCAGTCATATAGGAGTTCTTCCGTCTTTTAATCACGTTATTGTATACAGCATTTGTGTTAGTAAAAGCAGCTCACCAGGAAATATGCGCTAGCATATATTTGACTGGCTGAATGCTGAAGCCCTCTTTGGCACCCCCCTGCTCTGAGACACTGCTTCCTTTCATGGATTAGCGAGCTGTTTTTTTAGGCTCAAGTTCGTCTGAACGAGGTCTGACTGTAGTTGAGGCTACACTAAAAGGGGTGGATATATTTCAAAAGAAGCGTGAGCATAAATAGGGACAGTGTGTGCTCATGCAGTTCTGTTTATACTACATTGGGTGTCTCCATACTCTGATATGTTTTTTATTAAATGTGTTTCCTTTAATATTTAATTCTATTCAGTTTGATGGAAATCTTACATGGTGGCTGGCTGGTGGCCGACCACACAGATTTCCCCTTAAAATGCTAAAAGTGTTGCCTGTAGTCTCACTCTGCAAACATGAATAAAATATTGCAACAACTAAATCTTTATCTTGCCATGTGTGCAATGAATGTATCTGACCTGCTTGTCGGGCATCAATGATACAAACAATGCTGTAATAATATCCATCCAAATTAATAATTGCTGCTACATGTTATGTCACAATGTCCCAGTTGCTTGACAGACATTGCTGCTCCCCACCTACAAAACATGTATCTTTATTTTCCCTTGCTCAAAGACATTAACCTTTTTCCTGAAGAATCAATAGAATTTTATTCAACTCCTCTCTCTTAGCACCCACTAAAGGTCAATGCACAAGAGATTGGATCGGTGAGAGAACAATTCTTTTATTTCCCCAAACCACAGCTGTGAACTGGCCTTTGTAATAAAATTGAATTAATTGATTTTCATGCAGTAAGGGTGTTTCTTTAATCCTGGCATTGAATGTGCTTTGTATGAATCCATACCCATGGCCTTAGGTTTGAAAATATGCCTCGGTTCTAATCACTGCTCAATATTTATTTATATTTCAGTCAAACAACCTTGTTGCAAGGGTACCTGAAACTGAAAATTCAGCCAAAGGCCAAGTGTTCTCCTTAAAAGAGCTTTTTCATATCAACTTACGTGATTTGTTAGCTGGCTGTTTTGGGATTTGCTCTCTGCTGCAGGTTTCAACAGAGTGATGTATCCTTGTCTCACATATGTTCAGAGTAATGGCAGGGCTGCTTTGGGCTAATGTTTATAATCTTATTGAAGTAGACTACAGAGCGTATAGGATGATAGTTAAGGAACGCTGCAAGCACAGTGTTGAGTGAAAACATACCTCATTACCAAAGTTGACAGGACCTTTGCTATCCACATCTGTGGAACCACTCGCTCTCAGCCCTGCGAAATCACTGTCAGGCTTTAAGATTCCCAATGGAGTCTTTTTTTTACCTTTAGTGGCTCCACTGAGCAGTTTTTCTACATAGCTTTCGGATTATTTTGTGCATGTGCATGAGATAAACAAAAACAGACGATGTGTGCGGCCCTGCCAACTATTTCACCGATCCACAGGTGGCAGTAACACGCCAAGATATGCAGCAATGCGCCAAACACAAGAAGACATGGATGTAAACAACGCTGGATTTAAAGTGCTCTGTTTGTTAGACCCCTAAGATGCACACCATGTGAGAACAGCACTGGATGTAAACAAACAAAAGTTGTGCTTACGCTCTGTGTAGAAAAATCCACAGTGCACCTTTAAATACAATACTGCTGTATTTCCACATGGCACTGTAAATCACACTTAACTTTGCGCTGAACTGCTTCACAAATAAAGATTATTATTAGCATTACGTTAACATAGCAGGCAGGAGATAATGAAATCCAGCTTGTGTGGGTGCTACTGAAATGACATTTATATTCATTGTAAGAGGGGAAATCCTGCTCGACGAAGAAACAAGCAGCATTTCAAAATCCCATTTTCTTTACCACCTGCAGCTTAAACACAGCAGGACAGGAGGGGCAATGACCATCTCTGACGGTGTTGTAAAACTGATAAAATAAAAAAAAAAAAGAAGAAGGAAAAAAAACAGTATAAGGAAAATCCTTGCAGTGTGCCTGCTGCCCCAAGGCACCACTTATTATGGATTGTTAAGACAGGCACAAACACACACACACAGTGAATGCACAGAAACACGGAAAACCAAAGCGATAAAGAGCGAGGACGGTGGCCGAGTCTCTGACTTTAGAGGGAACATCTTTATAAAAGCTGTAGTGTTTGAAGAAGAAGGAGGGCTGGTGAAATGTTAAACTATTCAGTGCCTCAGTTTTACTGGCTCCAGCACAGAGAAGCATAACACTTCATTTTGTACATGCCTTAGTTAAATAATCACAATAAACCGGCGCTTTCCTTTCAAGTGATTTCTAATGAACTTCATTACCCTGGGCTGTTTCATGCAAAATATTGAGACAGTCTGAGTGTGAAGTGAGTGGACTGTGATGAACAGTTTTTGTGGCAGAGTGAACAGAATATCAATTCAATTTTAAATGTTTCCTGTAACTGTTTATAGGAGACGAGGGCCTCTTAATCATGTATCCGGCTGCTTGTTGTTTGGTCTTGGTGTGGTGGTTTAAAGATCATTTAGTAAATAATCTATCAGCAGGGTGGCATTAAGTCTGGAAAACGCGGATTCCTCACGGACCACATCAAATAGGCAGTTTTATTTGTTGCCTCCTTAAATCCTTAAACATTGTAGAGCTGCATTGTACTTCACTAACTCATTAAGAAAAAGAGTATGTGTTGCTATGGATGCTTGCACATGTGCATGATGGATTATCGAGTGGAATGGCAATTGTAATGAGAAAAATCTATCCATTAGGGTCCCTTAACAAGACTCAATCAACAAGGCTGCTAATGAGTCGGTGCTGCATCAGAGAGCTGAAGGACCGGACTGAGAATCGAGACGACCGAGAGATAGACAGAACGTTTCAGGTTCTTCTTCATGCACTGGATTCAAACGAGTCGACTTTCAGCAGCAACCTCGTTACCGAAACATCACGTTGAAGCAGGTGAGACGAGCAACTTGATTTCTCCTGCTACATTACTCCTGAAGAAAGACAGGTTTTAGACCATTTATACGTGTGAGCAGGTTTTAATTTAATTTTTTTTTTTTTTTTTTTTTTTTACACGTGTGCTTGTGAATGACAAAGAACCTAGCCAGGAATGACAGTGCGACAGCTGAGCAGCAGGATGAAAGGAGAGGTCATTATACGCTGCTGTGTCCATCCATTCAACTCAAACTGAAACTACCCCAGAAGAGCCTCTAGAATTCTAAATAAATTGGTTTCCACCGCTGAACATTTACCTATTTGCAAAATTCACACACATTCGCACTCTATGAAACACTCTCCTTACAGAACCTGTTCTCATTGCTCTTGCAGCCCTCCAACCAACAACAGGAAGCAGTGAACTGTACCACGACTACAAGAACAAGAATTCTTGTCACTGACCCCCTGCAGGTATACGCAGTCTCATAGTTAGCATTTTAATAGTGTATGTACAGATGTTTGATTGACCTCGCACAAGTTTACATACAGACTAATAACAGAGGCCATCATATTTAGCAAGATGGAGGAATATAATTCTAATGTTTGCGCAGTGTGGATGGTTCTTTCACCAACAATGTGAAGGCAATGTGATCGACACTTGTGTGTTTTTCTTCAAGCAATAGCAATAGCCAATCATTTCCAAGCCGATGTTAACTGATAAAGATATGTTTGACATTGACAAATACATAAAGAATTGTAAAAAGTACCATTACATTGAACAGGAAGTCATTTCAGCTTCTTGCATTATTTAATATTGGAGGGAGAAAGTTCTCCTAGTCCGATATAAATAACTCGGTGCAGGATGACTGAGACAGGGAGTGGTCTTTCTTACCATGTCAATGATGCTAAGAGAAAATGCAACTGCTAATGTTTCTACCTAAGGTCTTCTGATCCACTACAGTTGCTGTCAATGCTTCTATGGGTTTTGAGTACATTAAGTATGGAAATGGAGAAAAACTTGCATGATTGCACTTGCCAGTGTGATTGCTCATAACACTAATAATATTGTGACTGTAGGATACTCGACTTCCAGAGCTGTAATCTGACAAGTCAGAAGTATTTGCTCAATATTTAAATTCAAATGTAACACTGAAGAAAGCTGCGTGGTTCCTATAACACTTCTGTTCACAAAATATATCTACTGTGTCGCAGGGTGTTGTAACACTTAAGTTACCGGTTGTGAAGCTTCATAAAAGGTGTGGTTGGATCATTTGTTAACTCCTGCAGGGGGAGTTAACAGAAGATCCAACACATCTGAAGAAACTGAAGAAGGTAAAGTTATTGTTAATGTGATGCTAACGAATACAATGAAAGTATTAAAGTGTCTCATTTTAGACATAGTCTTGAAGTTACATGATGTTTAACTTAAAACATTGAAACAAATCGGTCAAAACATTGGTTATTTGTTTGACAATCAGCAATGATACATTATCCAATTACAGTTTGACAAGGTCAGTGAATTAAAATGAAATTAAATTTGATCAAGACGTGAACTCGTCCATGTGAAGACGCGAAGAAAAGATGAATTGCTGATTAGCGCCGTGTTAATGTGGAGTATTAATCCAGTCCAATTAGCATCTCCATGAAGGCAGGGAACATGGAGCAAGCTCTCCATCTTGAGGGCCCTCTTCTTTCTATTACTTACAAAGCAATTAATTAGTCAGTACTTCTTTAATTCTTAAATTAGAAAGCCCTTCTTTAATTTGACACATTACTAATCAAACCACTGCTAACTCAAATTGCTGTTCAATCATGGCTCCGTAACACATAAACACAGAAGAACACAGACACACTTCTCTCAGTGTGTCCCACTTTGTGTGACAGGTCAGCATGTGTGTGAGAAAGCTGAAGGCGTGTTGTGGTCTTGATTGGCAGGTGGTGTTGGCACGGTAACAGACAGTCAGGCACAATCTCAGCAGAGCAGTTTCCTGCTGCAGCTGCCTGACCTCCAAACAGGCCAGACAACCAGAGCCTCAGGACATGGCAAGCTAATCGAAAACAACAAAGACCAAACTTTTTTTTTTTTTTCTACTCCATACCGCCACCAAATGATAGGATTATGCAACAATTCCCATTGCAGCTATTTGATGTTTAAAGAGGAAGGGGAAGAGGATTCTCAAGGTAAGAAAAAAGACGAGCTGCTGTATCAAAGCTTTTCTAAATGACGGGAGGAATTCTCCATTTACGCGCACTTGCATTTAGATTTCGACAGGGCTGAAGGCAAAACGGTGAGGATTTGAGGTCACAGATTAATCCTGCAGCGGTTCTGGTGCAAGACTTGTGAGGTAGCTGTCGTCAGTACCTGGAGGCAGGCTGGCTCTCTTCCTCTTCTTGCTATTCTCGGCAGTGTTTTCCAGAGGAGGACACTCAGTCACCAGTGGCCCACTGGAACCGTTAAACTGGAGAGGGTCGTTGTTGGTCGCTGGATCAAAGGGCAGAGCGTTGAGTCCTGGAAGACACAAAAAGCCTCATTATTGTAAATGAAGTGCTGGCTCCTGACCAAACCACTGAGAAACATGAAAAGGAGAAAGCAACATGAGGTTCCAGGGCTTCTTTGCTTTTCATGTCGAGCCGGTGCAGGCTTCTCCCAGACACACGCCACTGAAGACTCCATACACACTTTTCATGTTTCAATGACACTACTAACGGTGGCACTGATGGAACCATGCAAGCAGGATTCAATACGGTCAAATTCAAAAGATATAAACACGATTCCTTAGCTCAAATTCTTATAACAGGAAAATTAGCAAGAAAATTCTCTGTTGAAGATCATGTGATATGACAGATCTAGAACAGCCTCTAATATAAATAGAGTTTGTGGCATGTTTTCTCAGCTACTGCTTCCAAGGTCAAGACTCAAACTTTGAGTCACCGTTTTTTAAACAAACTTGGACAACCTTAAAATGCTCTGAAAAAAAAAAAAAACATTGAAATTTGAACAAATATTTGGAGAGAGCAGGTATCAGGAGTTTGTAGATATTCAAATTATCTTATTTTTTAAAGAGTATTTTTAGGATTTTGCTTTTTGTACCAGAATATTTCTGTCCTGATACAGACACAGAGGAGGCACAATGATACACTACTTGGCTGTTCTGAATCAATATTTTGTGCATGCAGAGACACACCGACACATGCACCACTTCCTGCTCTTCCAATCAAGGACCACTTTAACAAGGTCAAAAACTAACAACAAAAACAGACAACTATATGTGGCGCAAGTAGCAAAAATATTTCTTCACTGTAAGATAGCTCTTGACGAAAACAGCTTCCGATCTTAATTAGAACATCGGTGTAAAGGTAGTTCTACACCGTGAGAAAAATTCAAGCTCATATGTATACTGTATTATGAGGTCAATTTATCAGACAGCTCAGAGGAGGAAAGCTTTTCTTCTTTTGCGTTTCTATTTTGCTCACTGTTATCTTATGATAACAAAAAAAAAAGCACGATCACATCATGAATATAAGACAGTCATAAAAATAAAATAATGTCGAGACAGCCCTGAGTGCTAATAAAAGATAAACAACTTAACTTGTTTTCTGCTTAATGTATCAGCCATTCTTAAGGAGTTGTATATTTGTTTATGATTCAGAGCAGGGTCCTGGGGAGACTCGGTCGACGTTCATGAAAAATTCATGGCACTTCTTTGTGCACAAATTTGTTTTTCCTTCCATCGTACAACAGATCAGAAGCCCCACATTAACGTGGCTCTATCAGAGGTCCATAGGACCCTAATCAGTGTCAAACTCCAGACAGTGCTCTGAACGTCAACGACATCATTATTAAGGATTTTGTCTGCTGTCTGGGCTTTGCAAAATGAAGACAATTACATTATGTTTAGACGACTGCAATTTTGGATGAATACTTTCATTAAAAAGGTGTGTGTGGCTGCCCTTTTCTTGTCTCCATGTAAGAATAGATCTAATGACAACAGATTTCTGTGTCAGCTGTGCCTTTGCCATCGTTTAATTCAAATCAGTCAATAAAAGAGGTTGATGAATAGCTGAACCCATTTCTATTACCCTTTTTATACACATTTATCTGCATTCATACGCAGAGATTAGCCAAAATGCATCTTCCTCGTCTTAAAGTTGTAATAGGATTGCAGAGGAAGTCTGTTATCCGTTTTCCGGATAACTGCTGGCTACGGGAGTAGCCATGAACCCCTGGCCATTGCCTCACGAGGTTAAATCATCAAGTGAGATTGGGTTGGTACACCTGTCTTTACCACATCGCTTTTCCTGCCTTTATATAGGCCGCAACATTTTCCATATTTTCTAAGTCTTTAAGGTTTTCTGCACACAAAGAGAAACGGAATAAACCTCTTTATAAAGAAGACAAACTGACTCATAGCAGAGGCAAAGGTCAAGCTTATAACCAGACAACACATGCGGAAAAACGAAGCCTTAAAATACATTAAGCAAACCTGCGTGTGGGAGATTTGTTGCATTTAGGCAGAGGCGATTGTGTATTTGTAGTCTAAATATGTCTTCTATCTGAGCTCACACACCGAAGCACGTCTCTTAAGTTGATCGCTACTTAACATCCATCTGTCACACTTCTTTAAGGGTGACCATCAATACTCTGGAGTGAAATAAATTCTTTACTCTGCCACCACCAAACAACCACGGTTTACATTCAAGGAGACAGCCTTTCAGTCAGTGCTGTGGGAGTTCCCATGTAGAAGGGCCAAGAGAAGACTGTGGAAAGAGTGAAACAGCACTGAACAGCTGACAGGGAAATACCGCTCTCAGCAGTCAGTGTGTTTTTTTTTTTTTTCAGTTCAAGATCGAGACTTTTGCTCATAGTGGTCCAAAAACCTCACAACTCTGTCTCCTACAGTGAATAGACCTCTAATTGTGTTATAAAGTCGAGTGGTGCGGCAGACAGAAGCTGATTCAAGAAGATTTGTTGCACTCAAATGTGTGATTTAAAATTGATGTAGAGCTACATGACTGACTGAGTCCAGTACATTTTATGTGAATTATGGTACCATATCCGGTTCTTGAGTCAAAGTGTCACTACACTATTAAGCTCTGAGGGAAAAATGAAGAAAAGCATTCTCGTTGATCAGCTTTTGACTGTACATCCTTATTTTATCATACCAGAGGCTTGGTTCTCTGAGTCTGATCTTTGAAACAGTGTTCAGTGTTCAGAACAAGTAATGGGACAGTTATGGCCAATAGCACAAATATCTGTTGATTTAAAAACAGAAAGTGGGAACACAGCTTAGGACCAGAGCCTCTTTCTGTGTGTGTGTGTGTAAACCTGTAAATTAAGAATGCCTTTGGATGGTCATCGCCCCTGTCTGCGACACTATACGTTTGTCTGTAGGCTGATGGATGGCGTGTTTAAGTTTCAACATCTGGCTAGAGGGAGGAGTAGAGTCAGCATCACTCCCCGGGGGAGGAAGAAAATAAATACCAGGAGGCTGGGTGGAGACAGGTGGAGGCTTTGGGCTGCAAGAGCTGCAGACCAAATAAAGGAAATGAAAATGCTGAACAAAGAGACGCTCCTTATGCTCCGTGGCCTCAGGATGGAATAGAAGAAATATCACAAATGAAAGTGACCTGATCTTCCATCAAGGATGCATTAACAACATGCCCTGGTAATGGCACAGAGAGCCAGGAAAAGACAGGACTATTAGAAGACACAATGAAATTCAGTGGGTCATTAAAACACCATATAACTGTCTTGGATGGGAAACCAACTAATGCAGCAACAATGTGGAGAAAATTGTGCTGAATATGATGTCACCGTATTATAATTAAGACTTATAATTAAAGGTCAAGAACACACTTAATCAATAACCAACTATACAGACGAGGCTAAAGCTATTAAAAAGGACAAAGGACAAATCACACAAATAGCCTTGTAATACATACAACTTAAGTCTTGCACTGAAATGCATATCTAATATCTGAGAGTAAAGCAGATGCGGATAAATCTTAAACGACCTTCGTTATTATTTGCATATCATACACAGCTTTTTATATACATAGTCAGTTTGTTACCGGCGGTCAGTGAGCTCCCAGTCTGGGAGAGAAACAGAAAGTCCTAGCTTAGAAGTAGAGCAAAGCAGTGCTGTGGATGGGGTCAGCAGAAAAATGTGTTTTAACCACATAAAAAATAAAATCCACGTCCCAAGCGGACACCACAGCGAGCATATTCTCACTGCTTTACCTTGCCGTTACCTCAGCTTTGGATTTTGGATTGACAGTGTTCGGTACACGATAGACCAAATGATCGATCAGTTAAATCACCTTTATGAAATCAATTCCTAGCTGCAGCTCTGGGATCTTATGTTAACTGTACTGATTGCTATAAAAACATCTTTTAGCAACTGAAGACACTAAAAAAAACAATAAAACAAACACTACTTGTTTGGCTACCACAAAGTGTCCTATGCAGATGTATGAGTCATGGCATGGGACAAGTTTGCTGTGACACAAAATCATAAAATAATGAGTTTATAATTTCTTTTTGTAATAATACCTTCAAGTCTCACTGGCAGCTGTATTTTTCCTATACACAGCTATAATCACCACCACTCTCTGCTGGAATGATTCCTCTCCTTAATGTAACTCTTATCAGCTGATAAATCCAACGGTACAGTATGAATAATGCAGAGCATAAGGTGCAACAGTGCAATACTGCAAGCGTTTAAGTGGGGGGACGACCTGGGCAGTGGACTAGTTAGTCCATTAGTCTACGATAGAAATATATAGAGGCCTTGTATACTTCTGCATGTCCATTCATCTGGACAAGGCAAAGGGCCAGATGGTGGCACACAACATTAATGTACCCCCTCTGAAGTAAAATTGCTTCTCTGAATATTCCACTTCATTACTGCACCAAAACCGTCAACAAACTGCCTTTCAGCTCCACTGAGTTGTATCATCAAACAGGCTAAGTGCCTGAGCACATTCACCTATCAGGACAAAAACTGAAGAGGATTAACTTCTCATGCTAAACTGCAAAAACTTCACAGGGAGCTAGTAGTAGTAGTAAAATGTCCAAAAGATACAACACACATAGGAAAATGCCTTCACAAATACAGCTTTAGTTTTACGAGGGCATGAGCTCACAGTTGGATCTACCTGACTGAATTAAAGCTGTGAAAGGAAAAAATATATTCATGATTCACTCAGATTTCAGTCAGAAGAAAGAAGTGGTAGCAGGAATCCCCAGAGCCTCTGTGCCATTACAAACAGAAAGCCAAGGGTTCCTAGTTTCTATTCTATTATTTTTTTATTCAGCTCTCTCTCTCTCTGAACTTGAGACCAACAACTGACATCGCAGACAATACAGATAACTGACTAAGAGCGCAAGTGCAGACAAGCGATCTAGTGGAAACAGACAATAAGTTTCATCTGAATGGTGAAACACTGTGCAGCCTTCTTTGTGAAGACATAATCAATCTTGAAGAAACAATCTGTAACGGATGCACAACCTTCTATCTGCGCAAACTGTCGGTCCATATAGTGCAGTTCAACTAACGGCCAGTGCAATTTCTCAAAGTCCTACATGTCTTCATCAAATTGGAGTACAAAAAAAACAAACGATGCTCAAGTCATAATCACATAAAATTGGAATATCTAAGATGCTGGAAACAGTGAATGATATTGCTGCTTTAGAAATGATACAATGAACGACATGTACATGTCAATCAGATTTTTCTAATACCATTAAAAATGATTTATGAGATGTCTCATTGTGGGTACATAAATGAAACGCAGGTCACAAGTCACATCTTTTAACATTCAAAGTCATGTCGCATTGGGATCGCTGCAATGCTGGCTCCTATGGGTCGCAATAAAGTGACAGTCCCAGGCTATAACTCTGAGTCATGTTGGGTGGCAGCTGGCAAGTCTACAAACAGGCTCCAAAATTAGCCTTTTGTCACTTGAAAGGTTACTGATGAAACAGTCACAGGACCTCACATTAGATCCCGCTAAAAAAGTTTCTACACAGGTCAGTCACCACAATAAATGAGATATTGCTCTATTCATAGCTTGAAGTGTCCATCAGAACAACAAAACATGTTCTGGCACAGGTCTATGAGCACATGCTCCCAGCTTCCTAAAAAAGGTAGCGGACTGTCAAGTTATGAGTGCCCTTAGCAGATGCATAAACAAGGTGTCTGACTGATGTGGCTTAGCAATGGATGGCAAGGCATGCCAAGCAGCTGCGGTATTCTCATAAGGCTATTAGCCAAGCTTTTCACTTCCTGTGTATTTATAGCAAAGACAAAGAGCAGTTAAAAACCCCTACAGGCTTTCCTCACACAAAATTAATGTCTGAGAGCGCCATGCATTGTTTCTATTGACTATTGCATTTCCTGAGGAAAAGGCCAAACTTGGCTAAATAAGATGTTGCCAAAGCAAGCTGGGATCAGCACCATTTATAACTACCCTAACCTTGCCTTGGAGGACAATATGTGTGTTTTATCTCAATCAAAGACAGTGCTAGCTGGTTTCATTTACAAGTTTCCAAGTTCTGAGCTTTAAAATTTGACTTTGAGTTCAATCTTCACACTCGAGTTGTAAATCTTTTCTCTGTCAGTACTTTGTGTTTTAGTCACACAAGTTTAATCCCCATGAGTAGTCTGTGGGTGTTCAGACACCATCTGCTCACATTCTTGTTCAGGAGTGACAGACTTCACCCAGGTAAAACAAAACCTCTGCTTCCTTTAAAACCAGAGACAATTTAAAAAAAAAAACAAAAAAAAAGAAAACATTAACGCGGCAGCCTGGACTGGAAAAGCTGCAGCGTTTCTCACCACTCGGAGTGTGTCAACAGGAAGTCTTAGAGAGGACTGATTGTGGAGAGGCATCAAGGGTCGCCATCCATAGGACACAGCCATCCTGTGCATTATTGGACATTGAAATACCATTACCGGAATTCATAGATTGTGTATCCCTAACTGATTATGGAAAATGTTGTGACCATAGCGACATTGTTACCCAGGGTGATATCTACCCACATTAAAAGGTACAAGATGCTGTTGTTAACTTTGAATGTTACCATGGAGACATTCCAAATGCTGAGAGACTAAATAGTTTTTGTAGTTATATTCCTCAAACTTTACATGCTGCAATTCTACAGTCACAGACACAGACAATAGTTTTTCCTACGGTTTAACAAATTATACTTTTATATATATTTTATACCCCACAGGACAGTTCATTATTGTTTGGAGACAGTAGTGGAGAAAGTACTGGCAATTGCAAATTGAAAATGAGCGCAGTGATGAATATACATCACCAAAAATACTGCTATGAAAAATAATAACCATAAGGATATTCACTTTCAAAGACAGTTCAAATTCTGTTTGTTTTTTTTGTACACAAACTTAACCTTGTTGTATTTCCCAAGTTAGACGTCACATTACCACAGTGTTGAACCAATTCTGTGAACCAAGTAAGTAGCAATCAGAGAAATTAAAATAAAAATAAAAAAAAACTTAAAAAGTTAACTCGGAAAAAAGAATGCAACAAAAACAGCGAGAGTATGCGGAATATTTAGCATTCTGCAACTAAATGTCAGAGACACCAATCAGGGTTAATATCATGATGAGTACGTGAAGAAAGAATTACGTTCTTACAGTTGGTTTGGTAAAGGTTAATCAATTCCCTGATGTTTGGATGACATTTTGAAACAATGCTAGAATTGGAATATCTCATTGTGTATTTACGAATATGCCCCTGCTCTGCATGCTATATCTCAAGCAATATGATGGCATATGGAGCTGGAACACACTGTGACACATGAAGGCCAAAACACAAAAAGCAAAAGGTTATTAATGCAAGGGGGATGGCAATTAACTTTTGTTTGTTAAAGCAAAGTCTGTCAATATTTTCAGCGTTCCCTTCCAGCACAAGCTCAGGTTAAGGTGCACAATGAAGAGTACTAGCTCACTATAATCATGTCATGACTATTCATAACATCAGTAACAGACACCTGCTGTCATTCCTTCAAGCCTCAGGGAATTCACTGAAGGTTAATTTATTTAAATCTTCCATTCACTCATCTCTGTTCCATTAAACTCACTAAGAATCTTTGGTTTGCGGTCTAATCTACTTTCTACTGTCAAAGGCCTGTGCCCTTTGTGAAATGGACTGAGTGAACAAGTGTGAGTGTGTGTTAACAAGACAACATAGCAGTTGATAAGGTCAAGTTAGCTTACACATGCATGCACAACGCCCTCTGAGACCATTGCCTAACGTTGGACTATAAATCGACGAGATGTTCATGGTAGGAGGCAAAAAGTCAAAACCTAAGTCCCTCCCAGGAGAGCCGTTCTTTTCAACTGTCCTCGAGGCTCCAGAATGTCTGAGCTCTTACCATCTGGCCACTCCCTTGAAAGACAAGATACTTTAATGCATGCAGTGTATGGTCAGATCAAGACATCAACAATTAGGCTGCAGAACAAAGGGATATCTTGGCTATGCGAGCAATCTCTGTATCGTTTTTAAAGCATGGCACACGCTATGACTGGCACGGTGCTCTTATGCTAATGACATTGGGAACGCTCGCCCCTTACTTTAAATAGTTGGTGAAGCTATTTGCAGTCTGTTAGAAATACACCCAGCCTTAGTCGTTGTGTTTTTGTGTTCAGTGGAATGGCAAATGAGAGGCTCGCTGGCTCCAGCACACTAAAACAATGGCATCCTGAGAGACCTGAGAGACATCCATGGTCATCTCTAAAAGACGCGTGACTCTAACGTTACTGGATGTCCAGTCTAATCAGGGGATTTAAAACTTTAGTTTGAGACTTGAAACTGCTGATGTGTTAAAGTAGTCCCTCTCTTTGGAGGTTGCACATGCACTCTTTGGTTCACCAAATGTGCATTTACAATAAGCAACTGAACCGACGCTTACTGAAGCTCTCAATCCTGTGACAGACACTATAACTGCCAACGCGGGTGCTCCTTTCGAGTAAAGCGCAAGTCAGTCCTCCTAATTAAAATGGGATTAGGTCACAGGGGGTTCTGGCTGTTCTTTTACGGCTTCAAATGTATATCACCATCGTTTGGCACGGTCTGCTTGTCCATAAACCTCTAGTTCATTCCGCACCCACCTCTTGTTCTCTCCCATCTGTCTTCTCAAAAGTAAGCTTCTCTTAATTATGCTCCTCTCTTCACTTCAGTGCTTAGTGGCCATCTATTTTTTTTTTCATTTTCTGTCTCATTGGCTGCCTGTCCTGAAATTTCAACTGCACTATAATTTGCTTTATACCACCTATATTTTATCTATACGAGGAACTGGACTGGGACAGACACAAGACACAAGAGATTTATGCTGCGCAGCTGCCATCACGGACAAGCTTTTAAAAGCAACTAGATGTGTCCTGCACTAGCCCTTTGCCTTTGATTGCCACTGTCCCAACTTGTTTTTCCTATAGCAGCTGTCCCCATGTATAACTGCACCTGGCATGCTACAGGACGTATCCAATATCTGAGCCTATTATTTGAAATCTAAGAAAAACAGACAGAATAACAAAGCAGAGAATGGACTGGACAAAAAAGCAAAACACAAAAAGGTCAGTGTTTGTTCTCAAATGGAAATTTATTTCCATCTTTAATTTCCTGGATTGTTATTTCTGTTTGTCATAAAGCCCCAAAACTGTGAGAAAGTCAGACAAGGACAACGTGGTGTAAAGCTTAGTATTCAATCATTATCTCGAAACTCTTCACCTATTCACCCTCATTCTGCATTTCAGTCATTTTCTGCCTCGATTGTCTATATTTACTTATGCCTTAGTTGAATGTGTCACTTTACTGCAGTACGTCAGTATGTTTTTTGGGGGTTTTTTTGGCACTTGTCAGTTTTTCTTCACTTTCAGTGGAGATGGAGTGGATGTTATCATAACCTAAGACCATTAGGATGGCATACATACAGAATATTCCCTTTGAAGCTGCGGTAATTAGTCCTTATTTTAGTAATTACCTTCTCCAAGATAATTAAGTCAGATGAGACAAGTTTGATGTATGTATTATATATCATAAATAAATGGATTGGCAAAAAAAATCTGAAATAAAATGGGAGACTGAGTCTTGCAGCCAGTGTTGCATTAGGCTAAATCAACTCATAGTCTTTCCAAAACATCTGACTCATAGTTGGTGTCACAACCTCACAGACTCACAAACTGTGTTTTAGTTAAAGCATGCCCACACCTTGTCAGTACCCTTCAGAACATCCCAAAGGCTGTACTTAGTATCAAGGAGAGCAGATAAGAAGCCACATTCCCTTGTGTGTCAATTAATACTTGTGAAAAGTCCTTGCTTGCATTGTTTGTCTTGTGCACGCAGCTTCCTCTCTCTTTCTTCCCCTCTCTGAAATGAGAATGTGTGAGACTGCATCCATATCCACTTGTATCAGACCCCCTGAGTGACAATACAAGAGAGATCTCAGCGCTCTAGATGCAACAGACGATTTTCAAAAGACAATTCTTTGCCTTTGATGCTATTTCGGGATGCAGCTACCGTACAGGTCTGAAGAGACGAATTACCAGATGGCTACTTGTCATTCTCAATGAGTTGGCACTCTGAATTCTAGTCTAGGAAGCTGAAGTCCTCACTGTGAAGTCTGATGTTGATCACGATCTACACTGCTAAGAGGGACACATTTGCTGCCTCGATATAACCACTGATTAGTATACAAATTATAGTGCTTTTAGCTTTCAGTATTTACAGCTCATTCTTCTAGACAGTTTTGTGAAAACTAAACTGAATCTCTGCTCAAAAGTTGACAGTGTTTATAATGTATTGCATGTGTAGACTATGTTATGATCTACGATACGATGTGGTATAGTACTCTCTGATTTCACTTGCCACAGCTCTCATTTATAGACATTCCTGTGGTTGCCATTTCGTCCGTCTCTGCGTTCACTTGTGGATCACTGTCTACCATGTTGAGACAGATGTTTTTGCACAAACGCCAAAGAGACAACACGTTTAAAAAAGTAACTCAAGAGTAACTCAAGTAAAACTACGATTTATACCAATTTCAGTTATGGAAGCACTGTGCTCATGTACAGTATACTTCAAAGGGTGGGCCCAAGATCTCAGAGTATGACCGCATCGCTAAAAATGGAACCAACTAGGTGACAAACACCAGTGAGAAAGTATGCAGTGAGTTATGAGTAAAAACTATCACCACTTCCCTCACTAATTTGACTAGACTGTCAGCTTGTCAACAACCTAAACGATTGAGTCCTCGTGTTTCTTGCCCACTTCGGACACTTTTTAGTGATGCTGCAATTATTTTGAGCACATTGTGAGAATTTATAGAACACATATCCAGAGCTACAAAAATAAAAATAAAAAAAGTTGTAATAAACATTTCTTAAAAGGTGCTGCTGCAGTGATTTAGTATTGCATTTTTATAAAGGTGAGGTAACAACAAAGGAATGCAGCAGAGGCTGTGAAATGCCGACTTTTAGCACGGAATATGGGTCAAGCTCCACTAAACTCTTCTGAAGCACCTCCCATGACGCAACTTAATAGCATCTTTCTTTACACTTGAAAGACGTGGACATTTAGCAGACAGGGGTGTCTGCTAAATGTCTTTCATGTCAAACTCCATTTCCCTTGTTTGTAAAACAGGCTTTATGAGAAGAAGTCTCTGAAGTCTGAAGCTCAAGCTGAGATAATCAGCATGACCATCATCATGATGGATAAACTGACCTAAATGCATTAAATCAACCAGGCACCCCTTTAATGTTTAACTTGAGAGAAAATGAAGATAAAATGTTTCGTTCACGATACCTGACAACACTGTTATGGCCAAGACAGTTATTTTAAATGACATAGATGAAGCCATTTTTTGGTACCTTTTTGCTCTTGCCAAGTACAGACATGCCAATATTTGGAGGTGTGAGTGTAAAAAACAATATTTAGTCACACATGAGAGTGCTAATGGACCCTACGTCAGTGATCTGACATCTCTTGTTGTTTTGTCATTGGAAAATGGGATGGAATGTGTTTGTGGCAAAGATGGTTTTATCGTGCCAGAAGGAATTATTCAGTGAAGCAAGAGAAACTTCTTCTGTAATGAACAGGAAACAGGTCAGGAGAAGAAAATCTATTCCAAAAGCTGACACACAGAAAATTTACAGTATAAATAAAGCAGATAGCTAAAGAGGGGCATAAGAGCGCTAAAGAACATCTTTGTTTTACTTTGGGGAGCCTGGGAGCAGTTGGGGTCACAACAGGTTGCAGTCAGTCAAGTAAACACCCACTTAGGAACACAATGATTTATTTGATTTATTCAAATGGCTTGGGTTTCCACTGATGCATGCTTAAGCTAAGCTCTGACTCATTTTAAGAGAGAAAGAGTGACAAAAGGGTAAAGTGAATCATCTTTTTAATGTGACCCCTGGTGCAAATTTCACAGCCAAGTATGCCACTGTAGGAAGAATAGTAACGCATCAAAGTCTGAATGCCAAGTCAAATGGAAAAAAGCAAACAGAGAAGGCCAGTAACTAGTGGGAAGATGGGCACCATCAAAATGGAGATGGACAGACCTGTAGTAGTTGGACCAATCACCAAATTAACTAAACCAAAATTCATGTTGTAGTCTAGTTGGCTGTATAATAGTGGAGTAATAAATCATGTAAGCTGAACAGAATAATACTAAATGTAAGCATGCACAGTTTAATACAGCTTTTCTTTATTAGTCCCCTAAAAGTCAAAGCCCCGGAGTCAACTCACATCGTGTCAGTCTGGGCGACGTAGGAGCAATAGGATGCCAGGCTGTCAACTTCACACGCTGAATGTTATTCAAAACGACCTAAAAAAATAATTGTGATGGAAGTACAGAAGGGCACTGGAAATGCAGGGTGGTGGAATGGGCGAGGCAGGGCAGCGTGACTCATGTCCGTTTGCTGCTCCACTGCTCTCAGCTCTCTCTGGCTTAACTACTTTTCAACCAGATGCTGGTACAACCGCCTCTGCTAACTTTCAGTGTGATGGAGTGTTCGGTTGACAGCACTGTCAGCAGCCCAGTAGGAGAGCCGCGGAGTGGTGCGCTGGGATTTTACAACTCAACTGTGACCGGGGCGGCGCACACTTACACTTCTTCAAGCTGCGTGGATGTTTTCACGTCAGAGACAGTGAATACTATAGTTGTCATATTTGTGGGTAAGGTGTGAAGACAACAGTAATAATGCTGAGTTTTTCTAAAAACTAAATCATGAAGACAAAATGATAAGCTGATCAAGAAAAAGAATGAAGAGATAGTCCAAATATATGCCTTGAAAAATGTGTGCTCTGGATGGTTGCATATTTATAACATGAATGCACATTTGTTATTAGTTAGAAAACAAATCAAGTTTAGATACCGCCATTATAGACTCATGATCTGCAGGCTGCTACTCAAGGAGCTGTCTTCTATCTACCCACTGATGTTCGATCACAGCTTTACTTTGTCAAAGCTCTCTTCTTCCTGCTTATCTCCCGCGCCAACAAGCCCCAGAATAGAACACATTTCAAGACTCTGGTGTCTTTAGTCTTTGTGTAGAAGCCAAAACCCCTTTTTGAAATCTAAATCTTCAGTGGAAAAAAAAAAAACAGGCTGCAAATAAACCAGGCTATCTGTTTGTTTGTGTTCCTCTGCTTTCTTGTCAGATGTCAAATTATGTATTTCCTGTCATTCATGCATACCACTAAAGGATCCAAAAGAACTAATACTTAAAAGTCCATTGGCAAAAAGGACAGGCCTCTTGGATTCAGTTCACTCTCCATCCACAGTCACCTTGTGTCCTGTCAACTACTTAGCAATGTGTCAAAACTTGATGGTGAACAATCATGTGTCCACTCTGTATTCGTGTCATATTATAAGCCTGTCTAACAGTTTGTTTCCACAGCAGCCATGCACCAGTGAGAAAGGACAAAAGGTTAAAGTCGTAAACAAAAAGAAAACCCTGACCTAGTGCACGAGCTGTGTGACACAAATGTAGCAGGCCAGCTTTGAATGCTCAAATAACCATCTGCTGGCCTCTTTGAAATCAGTTATACATTCCCAGCTGTTTGCGCATTCCATGCCATCTCTCGGGGGATTAGCAAGAATAATTTGACAAATAAACCACACCAATATTGAAATAATATCATCTACAGCATTTTCCCCCTGCTGTGGCTGAGTCTCCCTGATGGATACTACAGAAATAGGACAGGAAATGACCTTTCCAGGCAGTAAATGGCCTGGTCATGGAAGCAATCAGGACAAAGGCAATTAGCCAATTAATACATCACGATTATCCATCTATAGAAGAGCAGTCATACCCAGCAAAGGTCATTCCACATAAGGGATGAATAAAGAGTCCTACTTCCATTTGAAGCATATATCCATTAAGAAATCTAATACCTTGGATAAAAGCAATGACAGGAGCAATCTTTCTGGAATTGGAAGCAAGGTTCACAGTGCAACATTTGCCCTGATTTGATTTTTTTTATCTACAGCTACTGTACAGCTTCTTCTGAATGGAACTGGTTGGATTTTGATTGGATTTAGGGAAATAACTCTCAGAGATGCGGTGCTCAGGATTGCTTCAATGTGGCAGCTTTATTGTTATTTGTAAGCCTCCCACTCGAACATGAATACATGTAATAATAACATACTACATATTAAATATCACAGATTAAGCATCCAATGATTCTAGATTCTGATCGTATGATTATAGTCTGACAAAGAATCTGGGCTTCACAATTATAATGCATTCATTTATTTCACAACGCGGCAGATATATAAAATCATCAAGCATATTTGGTTTGTTTCGCCAAAAATTAAAGAAGGAATGTGAGATCATTTCTTTGTTCTAATTTCTTTGACACTGGTTTATGTTGCACTGAAAGTCATTCTGTGAAGCAGAGCCTTACGGTTACAAACTGTGACACTTTAAACTGTGGTTAATAGTGAAATCTTACCACCACCACCACCATTAACTACTGTTTTGTTTTTTGTTTTGCTTCTGCCCATGTCTTGAAAATGCCTTGATGACTGAACATAGAAACTGTTCTACTACCTTAACAAATATAAAGTTAAGTGTGCACCCAATTACAACTGTGTATGAGAAATAAGAAAAATAATACATGTACTCTTGTTTTCAGCGAACATATACTTGCTGGTTTGCCACTTGTACTTGTGCAGAATGCACTATGATTGAAATAGGAGAGTAGGAACATAATTTTAAGTGATTCAGTGATTTCACTCTCCTTCTCAATCAATTCCAATCTCCTTCTCAATCAATAGAGTGCTTGTCTAACAGGAGAAGCATTGTGAGGCACACTGTATACCCTGTACTTTTCTGAAAACCCTCATGTCTGATGTTGTATGTATTTCAAGAATTATACATATTTGACACAAATTTACATTTCATTATTCTGGTAATGAAACTGCTTCAGCAGCAGTTTATGAGTGCAACACAACAATACATTCAATCAAGACCATTGATTAATATCACCAGTATACAATGTAACATGATTAAATTACATTACTACTGTTGCCTGGTAATACTAATTCAGGACAGCTATTGATGTAAAAGTCTGAGTCACAATGCATCCTGGTTGAAATACAGGAGCCTTTGGCACATTTCATTGCTGCCATTCTTCCAATTTTAACTTACTTTTTGCTTCGAGGTATTCTTTTAAAGGGGAACACTTTAGAAAATTAATGAACAGAAAAATGTCACAAGTAACACTTGTGTCATTTGGAGAGGGTAAATGCTGCGGGTAGTGCAGGACGGGACAAAGCACCAGCTCTAAGAATTCTCATTAGTAAACTGTGATATCTAGCACAGGAATGACATGGACATTTTAATATCTAGAGTACCAAAACTGCAGATACATCTTTGCTACAATACTAAGACAGTTCAACTGTCATGCCACACCATTATTTCACCCACCAACTGTATCTTTAAACAGTACAGAATTTAAAGAAAGTAGTTACTTACTCTGCAAACAGTGTTCCTAAACACGTAGACAAGAAACAAACTAATAATTCCACATGTTCAAATGTTAGCATTTCTCAACTTCAATCTAGAACATTAAATTACTTCAGGCATGTCAAACAGGTGCAATAGTCAAACTAATGAAAGGCAGGATCTGGATGTCAAGACTCAATACGACAAATGGATTTCAAGGGATAGACCCTTAAAATGGGATAGATCCAAGGGATCCAAAGGATAGAATCTACTGATGCAATAGTTAATGTGAATGAATTACAGACAGATTAGCAAAGACTTTTCATTTTATAGCACCAGCCTTAGTGAAACTCCAACATAGTCAGACCTCTAAATACCTTGAAGCCCTCTGGTATCCACTTAGTCCCGGAGCAGCCAGAAAACAGCTTGTGCTATTTCTGGATGATGGACCACAGCAGAACCCTAATCCTGTCTGTACAACAAGACCCAGTTCCATACCATTGGACTGAAAACCTCAGAGGACCATGGTAAGATTGTTAATGAATGATAGAGAATGTTATGGTTCCACTTCGTCTCTGGAATGTAGATGGTGAAAGCGGGGTTTATAATGTATGCATGGTATGCTGTAAACTCACGGACATGTTCAAATATAAAGTGAAAAGTTGTTCTGCTTTTAATGCCTTCCAAGAAAGCCCCAAGACATATGTAAATGACATCTGATGATTTAAAATTACTGACACAACTACTAACTCTTGATTCATTTTGAACTGCCACAACTTAATACATACATAAAAAAAAGGAAATTCAAAGACTTCCATCTGATATACTGCTGAAATATGTTTCTAAGAGCTTCAGTGGGGAAAGAGGGTGCCCTCTTGGCTGAGTTATTCTGGACTGGGTCCAGAGAAGTTATGATTGTCAATGCAAATGAATCTGAACCTAAATTATGGAATTTTACTGCACCAGCACCCTTTGTGCATTTTTATGTCTGTTATAAACCATGGTCTCCGTTCGCAATTGTACTGTAGGGTGTGAGGTAGGAGGAAGCAAACTGTGTTAGAGAGGAAAATATAGCTGGGTATTTGACCTGGATGTAAAAGTCATTTGAAACAGATTTCATAAAAGTAAATATTGTGTTTTAAGATTAGTTACTTCCTCAAGCTATGCCTCAAGCCACAGAACCATTGGAGGTGAGCTCAAGAGGGAAAATTTTATTTTAGATTTTCATGGCTGTTTATGATTTCATGAAAATCCATTCATACTGTAAAAAATAGAAAACAAAGGGAGATTTTGAAAATATTACTAATTACTTATTTTGGAAATCAGCAGCTGACAAAACAATTTGACCTCAAGGTCCAATTACTTTACTTGGCTTTTAATCATATCTTCTTTGGCAGATGAGAGTTTGTCATATGGTGCGAAATTGCATCGGAGTATTTGAAATAAATCTGAATGAAATAATTAGGGGAAAAAATCTGCTAATGATGAGAGCGCGATGTGATCACAGGGTCTAAAAAGAGCTCCAAATCAGACCTCAAGTTAAGATTGTTTTGTCAAGAAAAGGAATTTTGCTTTAAAACACTTTTATTTAACAAGTGTTTTAATGAAAAGGTAATACATTTAAAAGCAACTAAATCCCATCTAAATCAGGAGATGACATGCAGAGTTGTTGGGTCTGAGCGGACGCCGATTCTTCTCTCAGATCTCCAACGATGGCATCACATCGAGCTCGCTCTAAAAGCTGCTCAGTGCAATGTACCCTAACCTACACCACCCACACATACTTAAAATGACTGCCTCCAATATCTCAGCTCATTAATCAAAGCAGTACAGTGACAGAACAGTAAGGTAACAATAACCGTCTCACATTTTTTCACTTCACCAGGGCAAAGTGCTCTCGAGACCTATAAGCTCTCAAGTGTTCCCCTGTTTACGCACAAGTCAATCATGATTTTGGAACCATCTACTTGGGCAGCTGCTTAGGTTTGTCTGTATGTTAATTGTCCCAGTACCATGACTTCTCTATTAAATAAACACAACAGCATAGCAGGAGACTTCAGCATGCATTGTGTATAAAAGTTGGTGAGAAAAGACAATTAAACACAGCCATAAACAAGCAACTAGTCTGCAACAGGAATATCTCTCATCCCCACACTGCTGTGTTTACCTTTAAGCAGCTCCTGGGGATTAAGTTCTCCCTAGGATCCAAATTAATGAGAATCTGTGTGGCATGCCAGTCATACAGAGAAACCCACTTCACCAGACAATGCTAAATGCGCTCCCCACCTTGTTCTCACCCAATGAATCCCCTATTCCAAAATTAATTTGCAGTTAGAAAGCCATTTTCTCTTGAGTGCTGCTGAAGAGGTGTCTCCATCTTGCCTGTTCGCTTGGTGGTTGGATAATGAGGGTCTGGTCAGGAGGCTGACGCTGACAGCTCAGCCCTTCAGAAGCCTTTGTCAAAATATTGCCCCGGGGGAGATTTGAGTAGCTGGCTGCCCACAGGAACAGTTCTACCATGGGTATGTCTCTCATTTCCCCCTGCTCTGTTTACCTGCAGGCTACATGTCCAACTATTGTATGCGACAAGCCACATTTAGCCTGACACTTGTCAATAACTGGGAAGGAATACATATCAAATGTATTAACATCCACACTGTACTCAGTGGAGTATATATGCTGCAGTGCGTGTATGACTTTGCTAAGGGAAAGTCTGGGGATATTCTATATTTTTTGTCATGTGAACAAATCTCATTATGAGACGAAAACCAGCCATGCACACACATTAGTATAGGCTGAGTGATATTGAAGTTTGGAAGGTGATACTTATAGTATAAAATAATTCACTGCTAATATATAATAATATATATAATGTATTAGTATACAATTTGCTCAGACTTTTTAACCTCTTCCATTTTGTTATAGATGGAAAGAGGATCTTTAAGATCAGTTTGAGATGCAACTCAGCTCCTGTGTGTCTGTTCTTTTCTGCTCATAAAACTCGAGATATATATTAGAACATTATGGTCAAAGTAGATGATGGCTATTCCCATGCCATCCCATTATGTCTCGTAAGTAAGACGAAGGCCATTAAATAAATGAGATGACTGCACTTTCTGACAGTTGGATGGCGAGTACTTCTTTTCTGAAGATGCCATTTCTAAATCACCTGATACACGGCATTTCTGAACTACAATTAAAAGAAATTGACCGAGATATCAATATAGATTACCATGCAGACAAAGCAGCATTTGTATGTCAGCCGATAAGTAACAACAGTCCAGAATAATTACTATTATAAAATCCATTTAATGAATTCACATGAAGATCGTTCTTTGCTTTGTGTTGCATTAAGCTGATAAATCCTGATAAATCACTAGTATCGGCTGCGTAGCAAAAGCCTGACACAGTTTTTGGAAAACAATGTATACCCATGGCACAGAGGAATGAGCTATTACAGGCGCAGCAATGAGCCACACCGTTGCACTGGATCCCATTATGATTAGCATGGGCATTGTAGTTTATATGATAAATGCTTGCTAGTGCACCAAATTCACAGCTGAAAACAGGCCAGCAAATCCCCTTCCTGTTTGAGTAACGCTTGTGAAAAACTTGCCATCCCCAGCTGTTTGAGGACATCCTTTAGCCTTTCATATAGGAATATGTGTTACAGATTCATGTATTGGTTTAGGTCTTTTCATGGGATCTGTGGTCAGTTATAAGAATGTGGAATATTACCAGGCACATCCTCCATGCACAGTAACAGACCATTTTAAAATGAGAATATTTACAAGTGCTTCTAGTATAAACTGAGATGGATGATGTGGTGACAAAGTGGGATTCTAATAATTGCAGCACTCTCACAGTCCGTTTAATATGTGGCTAAAACAAACGTCAGACAATTAGGCTGAGGGATAAGTCCTAGCTGAGAATATTCATGTCTGATCCAGGACTTGTCACGATATCATCTGCCATTAGATGTCTGGAGACATGCCAAATCTTAATATCTTCGACCGCCACAGCAGTGACACTCTGGCCGAGCTCTGAATAAAGAAACAAGGAGTAAGTTGAGTAAACAAGATGAATCCCTTCCATTAACAGCAGGACTGTGGGCTCTCCTGCCATTCCACCATTAATTATCTGGTCTTATGGCAAGATTAGGGGAGAGCAGCTAAGCCAACAGCCAGACTCCAATGAGTGGGCCTCCCCTGTTTAATTACCAAAACAACACAAACAAATGAAGCCCCATAGATCAAGCAAACGGATAGCTCCACAGGCTATGATCTGGCTGAGCCTGGCTCCACTCCTCTGTTCTTTCTTTCTAATGCCATCCATCCATCCATCACTCATCACAGCATAGTGGGGACTGTAGTCACACAGTTATTAATGGCTGATGTGACCAGGGAGGAAACAGGAAAGAAAAGAACAAGGTTGGAATGTCAGACTCATTATTTACGACATAAATAAAAATTAAAAAAACGTGTTAGGTATTGCCTAAGTTTGCTCAGTGATGTTTACATTACACACCAACCAACCTCCTTAGCTGCTTTGCAGTTGTTAGCATGTTCCTCAATTTCATAAAGCTTAGCCGCATAAAGACAGAATTAATAGAATTTAAAATTGCTACAATTTGTGCTGAGGTCAGTACACCTAAATTATTAAGATTGTTTCACTTCTACCTTGCACTTCTTTGTGACATCTGGTTTTATCGATAAAGCACTCTAAGCTAAAAAAAAAAAAAAAAAAAAAAAACACCCAATATGAATAAAGATTAGAGGTAAAAGTCGCTGAAAAGACTAATGAGTAGGATTAGTGGCATTGGCAGTATAGTCGCTGATTGCAAAGCCTTAACCTCACCCCCGCCTTCTGCATGGAGCCAATGTTTACTTTACATTCTGGACTGCTGAAGAAACATGGCAGACTGGAAGAGGACCGCAGTTGATATCAATTAATCATTTAAGTCATTAATCTGTCACATATGACGGAGGCAGAGGACTGGTAACTCTCTCAATCCCAAAAGCACACATTTCCATACAGAGTAAACACGTGTACACACACACACACATACATACATATACACAGAGTCACAAACTGTTCTCACGGGTGTTGGTGCCGACAGCTCCATTCCCTTTGAAAATGGGATTGTGTGTGAACTGGCAAATAGAGATGAGTGCTGCAAATTTAAGTTCCAGCAAAAAAAAAAAACACTTTTTTCTGTTTGAGTGCAAGAGAGTGTGACTAGCATGATGCTTTGCAGCAGGGAAAAAACACAGCCCGATGTCAAATTCTCAAAACTGTCACACTGATGATGTTAACATCAAAGTTGTAACATTTGTCTTCATTAAGACATTTATAATACTGGACATTCTAAAGTCCTTATTACAGACACCGTCCGTGCAAAGATCATTCTACTGCATGACTTCCCAGATGAGACGTATGACGGCAGGCCAAAGGTTAACACTGGTCCATAATTTACTGGAATTGGACAGAGTCAAGTAAAGAACTTCTGCAGTGCAGAAATACTGTCATTATATTACATTTTTGAATAGTTCAATCAAGAGTAGAGTGAAAGGATAGATGAGTGAACCAACGATCCAAACCAACTAACTGGCTGCTCCACTAACCCTGAATCAAACATGTACTTTGTGGATAAAGTGAGTTAATGCATCAAATCAAAGCCAAGCCAAAAAAATATGTAATTTATCCTTTTCTGTGTCCTTTTCATATTCAAGCGTATTGTCATGGTCAATGTATTAACTCTGGGAAAACATTATGAAGCTATAATAAGCACATTTTCAGTGATATTCCATTTTAAGCGGACTTCACTATTAAAGGTGCTATTATAAAAAATAAATAACTGTTCACTAAAATAACTAAAAAAAACTTTGGCTAAAAATTTGGCTAAGGCATTGTGGATATTGTGACAAATCTTTTTGGATTTTGGACGGAGTGAGTTGAGAGCTACATGCCACTTATATAACCCGTTTTCACTCCACCCCTGGTCCATTTAAAGTTATATTATCACCCCTGTCATCTGCCAGCGATATGTTTGTGACTGATTCAAGTTGGTCTTATGATTTCAACAGATCTTCACTTTTAGAAAATATCAAAATGCTCCACTGGCCTTCAGGAATGGAATTTATCGTTCTGCTGTTGGTCAATGTTTCCTGCTTCAATCCAAACACATGCTGCTGATTTACTGGCATGACATATTGCACATTTCAAGATCCGATGTGCTTCAAGAGAAACAATGTTCAGTATATTCCACAAAGCTACTAAATAATCCTCCTGTAGACAAGCAGACTAAAAGATTATAAATCGGGATTCATTTCCATTTCAACTTATTTATAGTTCATACATTGTATTAGAAAGTACAAGCCTGGAGTTGTTACTTGAGAAGACTTCAATAACTCTTCCAATATGGAGCAGATGGAGGAAATGTTTCATTTTGAAAGGCAAGGTGCCCCAGAGAAGCAGATATCACTGAACTATAGCCCAGGGCACCCCTCCACTTCTGATTCCTCTGAGAACAGTTAACCAAATTCCTATCCAGGAGGTTCTATTAAGCCCAGAAACTGCTATGGGACCCCTGGTTTGCCTGTTGGTGGTGCTGAGTTGAGCTGCATTGAGCCTCCACGTGTTACCCCTGGAGCATGGTCCAATTTTCTCACAACACAGCTTCAGTCCAGAGACCACACTAACAAGCTTAAAGCTCAGCGCTCGTCAGAAAGGAAAGCATTTGGACACTCTCTAGAGGCCTGAAAAATGCAGGTCATTGGTGCAAACCTCGACTCGGACACAATAATTAATCTTCATATCGATCCATCTCCCTGACTTCTGTTGGGACAACTGCAGAAGGCACGACTGAGAGAACCTGTGGTATGTTTCAGCTCTAGGCAGAAAGACAGGAGGAAGATTTTCCTCAGCGTTTCCTCCCACCCAATCTCACTGGCACACGCACTTTATCATCAACTTCCTGTGAGTCAGGAGAAATTTTATTTGTCTGCAAGGGAAAAAACAACTGAGCAGGATGAAAATAGATGTTTTGAATACATGTTTTAGAGGCAGAAGTTCGACATAGGTGCTAAAAGATGATCATGCGCACTGACGGACAATTTAACCAAATAACTGAAAAACTAATGTTTGTCTTCAGTCCATTTCACCCATAATATGTAAAAAAAAAAAAAACTGTTTGGGAAATGCAGGTCTCACTGTTTATCTGTCTGAATTCTCTTGACTTGTTTCTCTGAGGCAAAAGGACCACCAGTTTCTCGTTACCACCAAGCCCCCTCTCTGACAAACTGCCCACCAGTCTCTGAAATATGACCCATAAAGCCCAGTGCCACTATAAACCCCGAGCCATGGCTGATTTGTGAATCCAATTACCTCCCCGTCTGTAATGGCTGTGTTCAGTGCCATGATGTTAAGTCAGCTGTTGTCAGCATATGCCCTTAGGGCCATAGCCTGCACAAGGAACGACATTCAGCATCTAGGACAGATCATCTAAATAACCATCTTGATGTATAGCAGTACAGGAAGGTGGATGGGCTGTGGGAAGCCAAAAACAAAAGTTTAGTTTGGTGGCACAAACTCAGAGAGAGAGCGAGAGAGAGAGAGCGAGAGAGAGAGAGAGAGAGAGAGAGGGGGAGATCAAAAAGCAAAGAGTATTTAAAGATACTAGACTAACTGAGAGGTCCTGCTGAAAAATAATGCTGGGCAAGGAGCAAGTGGCATAGATTTCTGGGCACATTTACATTGCACATTTACTTGTGCTGTAGCATAATACCGTCGACTGACTATTTCTCTTAAACTGTGAAACTTATGAGTGCAGTCCACAGATTTTAGATCGTGATCAATAACCGGGCCAGGCAGATATAGATCCAGCAGTTGCAGTACCAGAAATGCCAAAGATATTTTTGGGGTGATTTCCAAGCAGTGTTGTAATTGCATAGTTGGTCCCTCAGAAAGCACTGGCAAGTTTATTTTTCCAATTGTGTAATGTCCTGGTCAGTACATACTGTTCCACAAAAACCAAAACCAAATGGATAATCTGCTCATATCATTATTTGATATTTTGAAAAAACTCTTAAAAATGAATATGGACTCACAAACCATGAATGTTTTGAAGGCTGAAATAAGGGGAGAGAGGTGAAGATAACAAAGGCCATCTTGCATAGACCCGAAATGGAGACATTACGGTTGCATGGTCGGCAACTCAAACCCCAAGATGACCGAGTCTCAGCACTTTTTTCTTTTTATAACTACAGTAAAACTGCAGTAAAATCCTTCTGCCTTGTTTCCAAAACATATGTGGTTAGCATGCCTAACAGCCGTTCATTTACGGACTCCAAACCTGGGCTGCTCTTCATTTGTGAATGGGACCTGGCGCTGCAGCCCGCTGAGCAACAGCAACTTAAAAAGTTGCCCAGCAGGCAGTTACTGGGAAAAGTTGAGAAAAGCTCAACTTTATGCAAATGTCTTCTGTCTGTGGCCAATCTCTCTATCACAACTGGATGGGCTAAGTAAAGCAGGGCTATAGTTGATTATAAACTATGTTTTACTCAGACGATTTTTGCGTGATTTGGGCTTCAAGTCCACTCCATTTCCTCATAGTGTTCCAATTTTTGTTTTTTGCTAAAGCACTTTTCATGTGGAGCATAAAATTCGAAAGAACAGCCAAACAGGTGCAGTGGCATTTCACTTAGCCATCATTTGCCTCACTGTTTCCCCCGAGTGCCTGTTTTACATTAGCCCACCCCCCTCCACTCGCCCAAGGTGACTGCGTAATTTGAGCTTTCGCCACAACTGCCAGTAGTGTTTTCTTAAACATTGGCAAATGAATAGCAAGAATGTTGTAGTGTTTCTCAAGAGATCAAGACTAATGGTGTACTGAAAGATTACATTCAGACATCCACGCTGGGGACATTTGTTCACATTAAAAGTAAGATTTTATTTTTATTTTTTTTAAAGCAATCATCTGGAAGGTAGAACATGCTTTGTTGGCTGGGACACAGCACTTGTGGTACATCAATCTGTAAAACATCTGTGGACATTCAGTCACTGTTAATAATAATAATAAGGAGGATGAGTTCAATTAAATTAGCTAACAATTAGCTAAGGAGTTAGCCACCAAAAATAATTGATGAAACCAACGATTAAGTGGGAGACCATACAGATTAGCTTAGATATGTTTTATTTCTTTAGAAGTGCATGAAAGTGTCTGGTTCAGAATTTAAGATGTTCATGTGGATGTCCTCAATTCAACTCACTACCTCAGAGTTCTTAAGTTCACCCAAAGGCTGACCTCAACTGGCATACCAATGGTCCAAAATAGACAGAGCTATAATTTAAAAGGAACCCGACTGAAAACTACACCCCCTTTCCCTGGTTAAAATGTTACACTAGCATTGTATCATCCTACCATAAATGCTGACCTCTCATTCCTCAGAAAGGGGCAGAAAAAAAAGTCACTGAACGAATACTGGCCAGTAAGATGTGCTGAGCCCAGAAAAAGCCTTGCATTCATCCAGCAACGGGGGTCTGACTATAGCCAGGCTCAGTGCAGTAAACATGCAAGTACAGGGCTTCCTTTGAGCTCAAACACCAAACCTTTCAGAGCAGTCCCAATGACATTTCAGACATTTCAGTTTTTTCTCTCCTGTGCTATGAAAGGTTCTGCACAGTGGGGATCTGTGAGGGTGAGTTTGTTGATGTAAAATGGAAAGAAACACCCCAAACAAAATTCACTACAAAAAATGTCTTGTAAATGGAAAATTCCTGGGTTACCCCAACTCTTCCAATTTCTTTTCCACAGAAGGCCGAGTTATCATGTAAACACACAGTTCAGAACATGAACTTATTAGTCCTGGAGACATATTCAACCATCTGACCCATGAAAGCACATTCTTTCAGTCACTGAGGCACAATGCCCCCATAAGACAGCATACAAAGAACCTCTGCTACTCTATTAATAATGCATTAATGCTTACATTCTGTCCATCCATTCTGGCACCATTTTGTTCCCTTTTCCCACCCCTTAAGCCATTCCTTCCTCCCAAAGTAAGAGCCATATAAATCTGGGCTCTCAGTCTCTATTACAGTAGAGTGATGGCTGCTTTCCAGACAAGCAATCTCTGTGGACACCCCTGTTCTCTGGTCCAAACCACTGAACCACGGGCTCAGCTTTCTCCATTTTCTCTATAGGGGAAATGTTCAACATATCAATGTTTGGAAGAACAGATTTCGAAGCAGCCGACTCCCACACAGCCATACAGTACACTCATGGTACAGCAGCAAAAAGTGTAATAAATGTCATGAGATTTCCTGCAATAAATTTGGGGTTCCTCATAAATAAATTCACCTTATATGCATTTGTCGATTCTTATGATATTTAAAGAAAAAAAAAAACAACAAAACCCATACAATATGTAACTCCAACATAAAAGTTAGATTTAGTGACTCAATTCATCATCCGGTGCTAAGGCAGAAAATGTATTGTAATACAATCTCTGAAGCAGCAGTGGACACAGGTAACTTCAGAGATGTACAGCAGTAGTGTCCTACATCCCGCTGGTGATCCATCATGCCACGTGTTGTGCTACTTTCAATTGCTTCTCTTGGCACTGCTGGTGAGGGGGAAAAAGTGCCACTGTAAGAAAAAACAAAAACTCGGGTTCATTCTGTCTCTGGGGAATGCCTCATAGCCACGTATGATTGTTTCACCCAGAGATGTCCTCCTCCATCTCTCAGCACACTGAAATGGGACAGTCAATGAGATACAGCAACATGTACAGTATATCTGCACACTAAAGTGACAGCTGTGGATTCCCTCATTACTCAAACACAAACATAAGCACAGGTCTTGCAGGTTAGATGGAATAATGAGTTGTAAAGGTTTTACAGCCTGTCAAATATGACCATCGAGGCTGGCGGAATGTTTGCAAAGATTCTCAGTCACCCAGGCTCATATATCTATAAGACTTAAGTCAAAAGTGGCTGGACTTGATGCTTGGTATAAAATATGTTTTGTCAGTCATCCAACAGTTATACTGCTCTACTTTTCTAATAAAACCTCTTGGCAGGCAAATAGCAAAATATGCTCAAGACCAAGGGCAGGCAAGTCACTTTGAGTTAGTACAAGATGAGTCTGAAATGAATCAGTCACGTTAAAAAGGAAACAAACATCCATGAGTAATTTTAGCCTTGAGAACTCAAGATAACCCACCATAGCTATAAGGTAATCAATAATAAATAAATAATCAATTGAAGAGAAAAGGGAACATTGACAATTTGATAATCGATTATTGAGCAAAAAATCTGAAATCCCTAGATTCTTAAATGTGATCATTTGCAGCTTTTCTTGGTATATTATAGTGAGCTGAATATTTGTTTGGGTGGCAGATGCATTGAAAATGAAAATCATCGGGAGTTGCAGCCGAATCTACCAAACAAAGAGACATTATTAAAATGTGTATTATTAGCTTAATGAGGAAAAACTGAGTTTTGTCACCCAAAATCTAAACTCTCATTGCTCAACAAAAATAATTACATTCACAGTTCAGACTGAATCCTAGCTAAACTAAGAAAAAAAACATCCCTCTGGCAGTCCTTTATAAGCAGGCCAAAATAACCGAGAGAATGACCAAGAAGCCAAAGTGCAGAAAAATCCAAAATTGTTTTATTATTGTGAGTCACAAGCCATGTTGGGTTTGAACAACATTATAATTAGCTGGTGTAAAGGCGCTGAACCAATACAGCCTGAGAGAACTTGTGTTTAAAATTGGATGTAGTGGGTGTGTGTGTGGGAGAAATAGGTGTTTACGATCATTAAGCAGGAAATAAAACTTCCTGTGAATCAACGTGATCTCTCTGTCAAACACTGAGTGTCAAATGTAGAATACATGGCTCCTGGTGTTTATTTTACCCTCCTCCAACACACGAGGGACTGCGAATTATGGAGAACACTGAGACCAGTGAGAGGACTGGGGTTTTTGTTATATATTCTTAAGAGTAGATCTGAAAATGTAGAAAAGTTGCACAGCAACTCCCCGGTGAACAGCATAATCCAGCTTCTTTAAACTGCTTCTCTATTCTATCCTCCTCAAAAGGGACTGTCAGCAGGGTTTAACACAGCAGCACTGCAGCCACAATCCTGTCTCACATGCTGCTCATATATGGCAAATGCAGAATAAGGCTGATGGCTCACTTCAGCTTTCATGTAGCTTCTGAACATGCTGTTGCAGAGTCCTTAACTCCAATTTCAAAGTTCCCTGTGTGGTTACGTATCATGAAAGTGATTAGAAATGAAGAGCTCTGTCAGTGATATGGTTGGAGCCCCTGAGTTGGGTGTTTTCAGGCTGCCAGGCTCTCTTAGCTACTCAATAGCAGATGGCAGGTCGAACCACTGCTGTCGCCAACACTGCTGATCCTCAGAGGGATCTTCCACACAAGCTTATATACTTTCAACCTGAACAGATTTTAGCCTTACTTTAATGCTGCTGCTGTAATTCAAAAGCTGAACAATTAGACCAAGTCAAATGGTGTTTCTGGAGGGCATTTAAAAGTGAGCATTAGAAACAGGAATAAATAACAGTCATTATCCTACATTCTCTTGTCTGGAGTTCCTTCTAGTCAGGAAAATGTGAAATAAGACAACTCAGTCAGTGTTTGGGGCTTGTGAGTAAATACAGGTTTCTCAAGCAGGGCCAGCTCACGGATGGATTGAAACCGAATGCCTGTGATCTAACTGTAAGCTTACAATCTGTAAGTGTTGCCCCATTCTATGTATATTTACTGATTTACTGTGTATTTTGCAGCCTGTTAAACTCTATGTGAGTGGCAAACGTGGTTAGCATTGTATTCACATAGGCTGCGCCGGTGTAGGACTAAATTAATGTTGTGATAATGAGGGACACTCAAAGACCGTGTGGACGTTAGCCCAAATATGATTGCAACTAAATAACGTTCATGTTAGCTTAACTAGATCTCCTTTAAACATCAGCCCAACAGATGGTGTGCTGCACTGAGAGTACCACATGAAGGGGAGTGACTTGACAAAAGCAGCCAGGCATCTCATAAAAAGTAACGTGATGAAGACAGTACACAGTTTCCACATCAGGACCTTTGTGAAGCATCTGCGATGAATGGCCACTTTATGATGGAGAGTTGAGGACTAAAATTGTGTTTTTCATAGTGCTGTCCATGAATATGGATCACTGAGGGTGTTTTCATTTGCATGGACTGTAATATACTACACCAACATTAACCGTGTCAAAAAAACAATGAAAAAGGGGTGTCGGTTAGCTCAGCTAGAGTGTCCGCCCCATGTACGAAGGCTCAGCAGCGACCCAGGGTTCAAATCCGACCTGTGGACCTTTGCTGCGTGTCGTTCCCTATCTCTCACTCTGCAGCTGTCTCTATCAAAATGAAGCTTGAAAAGGCCAAAAAAGGGCCAGTTGTTATATAGTATTATCCAGGATATGGAAGGTTATTCTCTCCACTATCTGAGGGAGCGGTGGGGTTGAGACTTGGGCATGGAGCTTTCTGAGGAAACCTGGCTAAGAGCTATCAAAAGAATACACCCATACTCAATTTGTGTTAGGCACGGATTGGTTCAATTTAAGATACTCAACCGCCTGCACCTCTGTGGAGTGTGGTTCAGATATACCCCAGCTCAGATCCAAACTACATCAGATGCCATCTCAGACATATGTTTGGAGATTGTATCCATGTATGACATTCATGCAACTGTGTCTTTCAATGTTTTGTCTTTCTCACTACAGTTAAAGTTACTCAATTTACTCAATCAATTGTCAATCCTCAGACAGTTTATACTAATAAACACATTGTGGTTGTAAACATAACATATAGAAACATGGTTCTGCCAATAACGGTTATTCTTTCACCAGAACATTATTTCTGTCTTTAGATACGTGTAACACCATCAACCTAAATTCAAGTTCAAGACAGGGCATAGTCAGGTTTATCACAACATGATAAGCCAAACAACATGACTACATTTACAAATGGATATAGGAACAGCCAGCGTTAACTGTGGTACCCACTATGGGACAGTAGTAGACAAATCAAGGGACATCATGTTGTGACAAAGTATGACATTTCACCAAAGACATGCATCTGTTCAGGGCGAAGTTCACGGGATTTCCCAATCCATAAACAGCGACTTCAAACTAGACCAGACTGCACTGAACACACAATGCAATATTAATAACATCAATAGATTAACTAATCATCCTGAAGGGTAATTCCATGTCTTCATCCATCTTCATTTCTACTCTGAAAGAGGATCTACTGACATGTCTTCGGACTGAGTGAAAATAAAAGTGCAAAATGTATTTCACTGCAATCTTTACATTTATGCATTTGATTTTTGACAGGTATCTTTGCAGCAGTGCCCATTCGCTGCAAGAAATGTATTCCTTTAGTCTGATCAGAATGCAGTGAGAAACTGCTTGAACACTGGAGGGGACAGACTTGCTCCAGGTCTGTTTTAGCCTACGTCCAGCTCACAGAAACAGGTGATGTTACAAATGAGTTAGCATGTCTGAGGTACCTATTTCCAAAAGGTGTGAGACTAGACTAGAACAATGTTGTCGACCAATTTCTGTCCTGTACTCTAGTCATACTTCAGTGCTGCTACAATCTGAAACTCTCCTAAAAATCCTCCCCGGCAGGGGACAGGGGAGTCTCTTCGAGCTTCTGTTTCTCTTTTGTGTTTGTCATATCAATGGTGTTAGTATGCGCGGCACTACCCTGAGCTAACAGACAACCAAGGCACAGCAAAAGCTTTGCACGTGGAATTCACACTTTTGGTTTTATGTGCAAAACTCGCCACGACAGTTAGCTGAAGAGCTTGTCCGTCTGCTGGTTCAGCTTTGAGCAGTCAGGTGACAGCAGCAGGGCAGAATACAGATGGGCATTCTGAATAGCTCTGGGAGTTCATCAAAGGCATGAACAAGAAACAAACTGCTTGTCCTTTCCAGGTAAAGTGTTTGTAATTGTCATTGTAACACAAAGACGAATAAATTAGCTGTTCTATATTCACTTGGCGCATTTATTTTTCCCGGTCCTGAAAACTGCTGGTGAGCGGGTGGGCACGCATTACATTCAGCCCTGAGTACGGCGCTCACTCGCTTGTTATTATGTTGATTTAGTCTTATAATTTTAAAAATGACCAAATGAGCAGGACTGTTTCCAGTATTCCACTGCCTGTTCTGACTATCTGCATCACAAATATATTTCCCCTAAGTAGAGGCTCTGATTGAGATAGCTAATTTCACTAACTCTGACACTTTTAGGTCATCTATGACTCATATTTTCAATTTCAAAGTTTTTTTTACTTTTTCTTTTATCTTTGTCACCTTTGTTTTTTTCACTTGACAGCTCCTGCAGAATCCCACTTAGTAACCTAAAATTGTCATACAGCAACCAATTAAAATTTGAGCGTTTCCAAAGCTTCCAAATCTCCAGATATTGTACAGTAGTCCACTTTGTATTTGGTTTTAATTTGTTCTGCAGCACTACCATCCTATGCCAAAGAGAGAGAGAGATGAAATATTTAAGCTCCTACTCAAGTACTGTGTACAACCTTTAAATCTCTCCCCTCAGACAGATCTAAGCAAAGTGCTGCCCCCCCCCCTCTCGCACCATTAAAGGCAATCTAAAGATGCTCTGTCAATTGATCAGAGAGGACTGGCACAGTGTGGAGGTAAATGGCTGTCACAAGGGCTGATGGACCTTTTCTCTCCCACTGGTCATAGGGAGGCACTCGACCCCCTTTCACTCCATTTGATTCAAAGCATGTTTGTGCCTCTGGAAGAAAAGGAAATAGAGGAGAAGGGAACTGATCCGTTCTGTCTGCACAAGATAAACAACGGCATAAAAGAGAAATGAAAACCTTCCAATCTGAAAAGAACAAAAAAAAAACATATTTTTCAAGTGGATAACTTTAAGTTTTTCCAAGTTCTAATGTGATTCCTCTCCTTAACTGCACATTTTATCAGATTACATGGTAGATTTTGAATTCGGAGATTAATTATGCAGTGTGAAATTATTCTAATTACTGCACTGAGCAACTTCTACTTTAACTACATGCTTCATTACAAAATGATTGAAACCTTACAGCTCCAAAGTGTTTTAAAAAAGTACATAAGGAATATAGAGCTTTGTAAAATTCCTACGTGTGTGGTGGGGGATCAGAAAAAAAAACTGATTGCAGCGCATTTTCTTTTTTCAGTCAGTATACTCACAGCGTTGACAAACGGCAAATTAATGCCATGAGACTAATCTTTGACAAGTCATTGCTTTTTATGAGCTACACAGGAAAGTAGCAATTAGGCTCTGAACACTCAGAAGAAGAGGGGAAAAAAAGCTGTGGGACATCTGAGGTAAATTTGCCATGACTATAAACAGAGGAAGCTGGCGAACAGAGTGCCAGAATAAAGCAGAGTAAGCAGGTTAAGTTCAAACAGCATCCTTGTTTAATTAGATCCTGTGAGCCCAGAGAAAACGTCCCATTTTAATCGAGCTATTTATGCGTTGTGGTGATTCGGGACTAAATGACACGGAAATCTTAATAAGGCTAGTTGGACATCGCGGCAAAGAAAGCATACAACTTCTATCCATGCATGATCGGCCTATCGACTACACCGTGGGATCACCACGCTCGATTACGCTGGTCAAATATGAAACACACCGGATTGTGGGGAGGGAAAAAAAATATGCATTTCAGCAGCAGTGATGCGGCGTAAATCTATCCAGAAAACTTCATCCATGGACAGCCCGTGTCTATCGTGCTGATATGCAAGTGTTGGATGCGTAAAAGGCGATTATTGTTGATCACGTATCATCATAAAGCACATTATACATCAAATGCTGAGCCATGCGAGAGAGAGAGAGAGAGAGAGAGAGAGAGAGAGAGAGAGAGAGAGAGAGAGAGAGAGAGAGGGAGGGGGAGAAAAAAAAAGACACCGTGACCACACTGGAGAGAGGCAGCACCGCTCTTCTAATGCGGTCTCAACAGCTGGTATACGCCCGACAATTACGCACTAAGCACAGCAGGAAAATCTCTCCCGTTTTAACTTGTATCCAACAGCGTGGAGGTGAGCGACCCAAAAAAAAATGCGTCCAAACGCCACACAACTGCAGCAGCACAAGTACGAGATTCAGACAGTCGGTGCGTGGTGTGGACCATTCAAAGAATTAATAATAATAACATCTCCGCCGTCGGTGTAAGCGGCGGGAGAGACCGCGTGAAGAGGAGAGCAGGACACATAATGATAAATCAAAAAAACAACAAAAAAAACTTGTACCTGTGTACTGCAAGAGAAACATTGTCCACGCGAGGCGAGCTGCGATTCTTGTCGGTCCTGTGCTGTAGGACGAAGTGTGCGAAGTAGAAAATAAAAATTAAAAATAATAATAATAATAAAAAGAAGAAGAAGAAAAGAAAAGAAATCCTTGAATGGAGACGGAGCTTGTCCCTCAGTCAGTCCGCTCCGCTCAGCAGACTGGACTGCAATGAGAGCAGCCAGTCGAAGCGGGACCTTTTAGCTACGGCAGGCGCGCCCGCCCTCGCAACGACGTGCCCGGTTCGAGGAGACGGCTTCGCTTCGGTCACACGCGGCGCGCCGGGCGAACTGTTCAGGCAGGGAGGGGTGATGGGGGGGGGGGGGCTGCGTCGGTGGGCGCTACAGTCGCCGCCAAAAACAAACTGCTCTTTAGTCTCTGTCAAGTCTGCTGTGAAGGCGAACTCAAGCTGCGCCTGTGAACTGTCGAGAGAGGATGTCGTTTTTGTTTTTTTGTTTTTTTACGGAGAGCTACGGGCGTGCGAACATCTATCAGCGATCCACTCATCAGACGGATGCCAAATAAACTCCCTAAAAAAAAATCCCTCTTCCTTTTTTTGGGTGGGGGACTCGAGTTCCCATTGAGATTTTTACGACATCTTCCGAGGTGCAGCCAAGCGATAAATGCCACAAAAAAACGAGGCAACACATCCAAAAACTTTTGACAGATCTGCTTTTAAGAAGGTGTCATTCTGCTGTTTGCCAGCTGGAGGAGGAGAAGCATGCATTATCATTTCTATACCCACGCTTAACATGCAGGCTGCGATGAGAGGCATCCCTGTCATCAACACACACACACACACTGTTTCATACAGCTTGTCCAAGTTGTTCAGTGCCATTAAGGTACTCGTTAAAAAAAGAAATACTCAGCCGCAGTAGTCTCTCTTGAAGATGGACTCAAGTGAATAGTCATGGTAAGACGCAGGCCGTCTGTCCAGTATTTGTCAGCCCACTTGAAAAAGCCTTCATCTCTGTAGTGCGTTCCGTAATCTTGTGCTTACGCTGTCAACGATAAAACTGTTCAAAAATGATGGAGGCTTCTGAGACTGTGAGGACTGTTTTAGTTTGATCAACACGCAGCCAAAAGATTAATTACACAAGGAAAACAGCAGAGCAAACACTATTATGCTTCCATAATTAGACGCAAGCTGTGTACAGAGACGTGGAGGAAAAAAGAAGTGTGCATGAGAATAATATCTAATGTATCACTGCAGCGGTCAGCTGAGTCATGTATTCCTTGATCTCATAAAGTCCCTTCAGACAGGCTTCTGGAGGAGACTGTTCAATAACCTGTTCAATGTTAATATCCAGTCCAGCTTTTAATAGCGCCGGCATGTCAACAAAGTTTAAGTTGACAGAAGCAGCGTGTTCGTTTTAGGAGCATTGGATTTCAAGGGATACGTTTCCATGAGGAAATGAAACCATTTTCCTGGATGGCTGTTAGCATTAACAGGTCAGTATACATAGATTAGGGGCCAGTTTATTTAAGACATCTGGCTACAACTAATACAGTCCAATACAGCGGTCCTGTAATGAACCCCACATTTCTGAATATTGAAATGTTCAGTTTTTAGAGAGGTGTTGATCCAGGTATCAAACACTGAGATGTCTTTCTGCGCTCAGAAGACAGACCTATTAAAATGCTTCTCAGTGCAACGCAACACAATCAAAGGTGGCAGAAAACCCAGCCTCTAAAATGAGTGAAGAGAACCATGTGATGATTTGAGGGCTATAGCATAGCGACTAGATGGACTTTGAGGTGGGAATGGACGAGATAGTGTCATTAAAAGAGTGTCAGTAAATCCTCAACCAGTGGAAAATGTGTGGCATTCATGTCTGTGCCATCTACAACACATTCTCACTGCCAACGTGGTCAAAAACGTCAGTTTGATCAGTGACCCACTGCTTGAAACTGGAACCCTGTATGTAGCCCTGGAGTGTCGTTTTTGCACACGCAAGGCTCTGCTGTCAACAATGAACAGCAACAATGAACATGCAACGTCTGGTCAAATCCGCAATAATAAACATGCAATTTGTGGGTCACGAAACTAGCTGAGAAACATTTGCCATTTTGTGAGTTGAAATGATCGCAGTTCGGTTATGCTTGGGAACAAAAAACTACTTGGTTTGACACTATGGCGCCACAGTTTGAAGCATAGGGTAACATTTGACCAAGATGCCATATTTGACGCCCAGGTAGTGAGAGTGTCATGTATAAATTTAAGGAAGGTTACAGTTTCCATCGGTCCACACAGCGTTTTCATCTGCTGCTATTTAGCGGAGCAGAAGCATCGGTGGACGTTCAAGTCACATGCTTCACCTGTGTCATGATTAATACATGTCTATTGCACTTTCTTGCATTTTGCTTAGATACACCAACTTCTCCATGTCAGCCGGCCGAGCACGAACCGTTCTGTAATGTTTTGATTAAAAAACTGCATTAAAAAACAGGTGGCTGAAACATAGAGAGAGTTTTGTTAAGGATTTCAAGGTCGAGAATGAATTCTGAACCACAACCCAAGAGTTTAATCACCACTCCTCTGGAACTGTTTCAGCAGAGACAAAATAAATATAATATAACCTTCATGAAGGTATTGTAGGACTTTCTGAAAAGCTGCTGTGTGAGAGAGCCTTAGTCTTAGCTTGGTGTATCTTATAAATTGCTGCATTCAAACATGACGGTGCACACAAACCCACATACATATCTACGAGATCAAACCAAGGTCGCATAGTTCAGGGCAAAGGGTTTGGACATGCTTAGAAACTATCTGCTGGATCAAATTGCTTTCTCCTCTGGACCACCGAGAAGTTCCACTGCGATCACAAAATGATTTCAAAGGTAAATAGAAGTATTAGTATAAGACCAGAATGCCACTCCCTTTTTCAAAAACTCCACCGTCCACCATCAAAAGAACATTATGACAAACACAATACAGTTTTAACAGTTATACCGTTCTAACAGTAACTTATAACCTGGTGTTTTTCGTACATTGACAGCACCTACAGTGACAGCTTTGACTGAGAAATAAGGCAGGTTTCTTTGTTGGGAAACAGTGCTAACTCATTATGCACTGTTATTTCCTGAAAATAAAAAACTGTATATTGCCATTAGTGCAGAATGATTAGGATACACATATAATATAATGAGATTCATCTTCAATGTGAAAAGTAGTCCTAAAGAAAGATTTTAGCAGCTGACAACTTTCCCGCGCAGACAATTAACAAGAATCTAAACTGTCAGGCAGCTCGAAAAACAACTGCAGAGGAACATCTTTGTCTCTTCTGACTGATTTCTTATTAATGCAGACTTATTATAGTCATAGTACTTGCAAATTTTTTATATAAACCCCACACTTTCAAAATGAAAAAGACTGTCCTGAAGACTAATCAAGACAAAATTCAACTGTTTTTTTTTTTTGTTTTGTTTTTTTTTTGTTTCTTTGTTTTGTTTTTTTAGGCAACTAATCCAAAAGCCCAAAATATATTATTCAGCACAATGAGTATACTTGGAGAGACTTCAGTAACATGACAATAATATGGGGAACTGTTTTCCTCTAACATTTGGACTGCAGCCTAGCCTTTGAAAAATATTGGATGGACAAGCTTATAGTCACGGCTTCACATGCTCTGTGAAGTAGGTTGGTTAAAAAATAAATAAATAAATACATACAGCACATACACACACTTTCAAAGAGGAGTTGCACATCAGCAGGCAAAAACAATATTATTTATCGTCTGTATTTAGGGACATAGAAATATATATTTATAGAAAACACAAAGCAAGCAACCAACCAACTGATGGCTGGCTTTTCACTGTCCACATTTTCACTAGAAAGGGCTTGCCATAAATAAACAGAATTATTTTTTTTCAAGGCAGAATTCAATTACCCCTGTCAGTCAGTAGTAATGAGTAACAGCCAGTGCATGCTCTTATTCAATTTCAGTGTCCCTAGGGAATGATGTTTGTCTGATGTCTTGATTTTTTTTTTCTAACAATGATGTTCTTTCTGTGGCCTGCTTAGTGTAGCAAAACATTCAAATCAAACACTAATTTGACTCTGTGCCTCAGCAGATGAAAGAGGCCTTCGTTTGCGTCCATGGTTTTGTATGAGAATGCATGTGTTTGCTGACATTACAGCCCTCTTTAGTCAAATGAACTGCCTGACTTAAATCTGAGGTAATATGTAATTCGGGCTGAAAGATTCCCAGCATTCCTTCAAAAACAGGCTCCGCTGTTCCATAAATTATTAACTCCTATCGTCAAGCTCATCTCAGTTTTAGATATTAAAGTAGAAATGTCGAAATGTAAAGGACGGTCGACCCAGTTAGATCTAATCTCCTGTTCAATATACATGTTTAGTTAACAGGGGAATCTCTTATTTAATGAATTATTCAAATTCAATTATGGCATATTAAATTGGAAGCTGGGCCTCATTGACAACTATCATAGTAAAATTCTAACAAGGGCTTTGAGAGGCATAGCCTTCTCCTTAACTAGCATTTCTTTCCCTCCTCACCACGCAACGTTGGTAACCGTTTGTCCTGTGAGAAGTTGACACTGTTTGTCTGACTCTAACGAGCAATTTGCTGAATCACAGACACTTCGGGTTTTTCGCGTTGGCAAAAGTGCAACCATCCTGTATCAATCTGCCCTTTCCATTCAAACAACAGGGTTCAGGTAGCTGCTTCACGAGCCCTTCAGAGAGGCAGAGCGGATGATATTTAAAAAGGTTCTTCTCAGCGGAAAGCCTATCAGTTTGAAGTGACTGCAGTGGTATTTGGTGTCTTCCATTTGGAGATCAATGAATGGTGTGTTTGCAGCCGAGACATGAGTGAAAAATGTCATTAACTTCGCTGCCCTCTGTGGAGGAAGACAGCTAACACAGAAATGTGTCTCGAGGATGGGCTACATCTCTGTCTTTTGCGTTCTTTCTACTTATCTTTGACCTCCATCTTCCTTAATCCTTCCCTTTCTAATTACCTGTCCCTTCTTCTCCTCCTCCCTCCTTACCTCACACCCCTGCCCCCTGACTGATGGTTAGCAGATGATCATCTGGACAGGAAAGGTTGAGGTGACTCCCCCAGCTTAAGTCACACCTCATTAAGTGAGCCTCACAGTGTCCCAGTTCACGTACTGGTGTATTCCTACTCGGATGAATTTAATGAGTTGTGGAGGAGTAACAAAGCACCATAAAAAGTAACTGGATCCAATGTGTTTTTGAGATGCAGAATGATGTTATAGTTTTCATGATGATGTGAGAGGAGGGAGGTACTGTGCAATGTGTGCCTTGGTGATGGCAACATCTGTTCTGGAAAGCGGATTAGCAGGCCAGGACTATAACTAGAGAATTTTCCCTCAGCATGAATATTGATGGAAATGGGTCTCAAACAGAGGCCAAAACAACTGTTAACCCCTCTGCATTGTCGGAATGTTGTTAACAGCATTCGCTGCCCTGCCATCATTCACAGCCAGAGAATCACTTGACTCAAACACCACTCGTGCATTGCCACCAATATAGCCAGCAAGAATAGGTGATGACAAATCGTGTTTGTTTGTTCTACAACATGATCACACGGCATTAAAATGCTGCAAGTCCTCTTATACAAGCAAAAGCACTTTATGAGAGCAAGTGGGCACCGCGGTGCATTTTGGCAGCTGTGCTGTGCCGCAAGCTAGTCGGGATTCCTGGCACCAAATGTGCCATCAGTTTTACGCAGGCATCAAGATTTCAAGCTCCTACCGAGAGGTCAACCAAAGAAATCTGGCTGCAGAATAAAGAAACTTTGGAGAACCTCTGGAGTTTGAAAAACAGTTCTTAGAGATTACATAAGAACAGAATGCTTATTCTACCATTTATCTGCTAAATTAAATGCTGACCTACAGGCTAACCGCAGATATAAAAACAGCTGTAATTCTTAGGAGTAAGAGAGCCTCGTTTAAAAACCAGAAAATGTCAAATAATGTTATTATTCTCTTTTTTTAGCCAGTATTAGTCATAGCACTGGTCATCCTTCTTCTGATGACTGCAGCAGTGAAATATGCTTTCATACTATCTATGTATTCATTCTGAATAAATGAATACTGACTGTAAATATGGGTCAACAAGATGCCAAAATAGTCACTCAAATATTTGACTGTGTTCAAGAGATATTTTTTGTTGATTCTGTATTTTTGCTCAAAACACTGCTTCACCATTCCAATACTGGGTGTGCCATTTTTATAGCTCATGTTTGCATTTATGTTTTTATGGATGAAAGCTTTCATTTAATTGCCAGACAAAAAGTATTTCAATCATAAACTACTCTTTGCACATACAGCTACCGTACATCTCTTAGAAAGTTCAGCATCATTAGCGTACATCCATTTCTTTCCATCTTTTCTCTAAATATTCACTCAGTATGATAGTTTATCTATCAACTCTGACTCCAGGCCCAGAAATTGGTCCGTTTCCAATTTGAAATATCATTAAAATAGCAGCAAATAGCTCGAATATTTGCATTTGGCTCACATTTAATTTCTTGTTTTCCCCCAAAAAATTTTAGATTTTTTTCAGTCATAATTGATTTCAATCATATTTCATTGTCTACTAGACTTGTCACCATATCAAACCTTGAACCCAGTACCCTGTATTTTAGCAAAATGTTGGCTGAATGCATTATTACATCTCTTCCTACTGCAGACGGTCGTGCAGTGGGGGCTGGTGTGCATAGAATTTGATTAGTTCATCCTATCCTGTGTGCACTGTGGAGACTAAAGCAAATGATCTAATGAAAATTGCTTTTTCTTTTTGCTCATACAAACCTGACAAAATTGGGTTACACAGTGAATAGACTTAGGCCTTAAGTCAGTGTTTAATTAATGAATGATGAAAGAGACAGAAAAAAATTTGACATCTTCATTGTCTCACACCTTTAAACATGACTGAACAGGCAAAGAAGAGATTGCTAGATAATTAAACCTGCTAAAGGCTAAATATACTAGATAGTGTAGAAAAATTCTGTGGTGTATGAGGGTGAAGAAAGAGAGACGATACAACAGAGAGAGCAGACCAGACGAGCAGGGGGGGAGGGAGAAAGGCCAAGTATCAGACAGAGCATTCATTATCACCTGACTGACCTGCATATTGCGCGGTGTGAGAGTAATGGGAAAGGACACACTCATCGGCCAAAGCCCAGCAAGAAAGGCGCTTTTCATTCCCCCTCTCCTTCCTCTCTCTTAAGCAATCTGTCAGTTTCTTACTCGCTTCAATTTCTTTTCTCAGACAGATGTACTGTAGGATTTTGTTGGGTTTTTTTTTTAAGCTTTAACAGCTCGCAGAGACATAGCAATGCCATGCCTAATGTAATGCATATTGAATAGTCCATGCATTGTAGTTTCTCTAAATGTGATAATGTAACAGCTAATTGTCCATTTAATGAGTGCTATTATCCCGTTTTCCAGCATTGTGCACTTTGTATCAGTTATATGCAGTGAAAAGGCAAAAGGCCTTGTTAAAGCTAAATCCCAATGCTTTGAGTTAAATACTAATGAGGACATGCTAACCTGCTGACAGTGATATTGCTAACATGTTGATGTCAAAGCAGGCTTAATGTTCACCATGTTCACTACCTTAGATTAGGGTGTTAGCGTGCTAATTAGCAAGGAACCAAGGCAGCGCAACTTAGGCTGACGGGAAGTAGTTTTGCAGCTACTTGCTCATAAACTAAAGTTTCAGACAGATTTTTTGATTGATGATTGACTAGATGTCAAGTCAGGGGATCACACGTTACTCATCCTGAGGGTAGCATTAAAGTACCAAATGGGAAATGAATGTCTGTATCATGGCAATCCATCCAGTAGTTATTTCACTCTGGACCGGAGTGCTGAATCAACCGACCTCCAACAGACCGACACTGCCAGCCTTATATCAAATGCAGCAAGCATGGCTAAAGAAAGTGTATACACACTTGTAATAAGAGGATAAGGTGTCAGAGATGCAAAACATCTTAAACAGTGAAAGCACAACCACATGAGTTACTTTGTTTCCTGATCAATAATACGCATCTATTAAGTACACCTGAGCAATTAAAGAACAGACTAATCATTGTCGAGGTTTAAAGTCTGCAGCAGCGTGTACTGATTGAAGTAAAGGACACCTCAATCTCTGTCTGGACTGTGCACTAAAAATAGAAAAAAATGGTTTCTGTAAATGCGCTGGCTAGAATCAGCCAGACCCACTGCCAATGGTCATGATGTAATCATGATGTAAGTAATGCTAGCACAGAAATTCCTTTGGGATGAATAAAGTTTTATCTTATCTTACCTTTAGCAAACTTAAGTGTAAGTAGGTTAAATATCTCGCGCCGCTCAAAAGGAGTTTTTCCATTTTTCATTTTTGGAGTAAACAAAAGCACTTTTGGGATGAAACTGTGTCTCACTGTTTACTGGAGACACAGTTTAGACAGCCAGCAAATTACCCCATGCCTTCAGAATCTAATGGCTTAACAAGACTGAAGCATCCAGTTTGATGGTGGTAACTGTTGTTACCGGTGGCTAATAGCTACCTAGCACATGTGTTTTTGCACAATTTCACACAGGCGGGAAACAAGATATACTGTGCGAGAATGACATTTAATGCACTTCTCAGGCATGGCTTCCGTGACGTGAGTGTGCTGGGAATATTGTCTGACTGTGTGCAAGTTCACAAATATTTGACTTCCCATTCACATAAGCACCCCTACTGTAGGAAGTCACTTTGATGGTCTCTTTGTGTGTGTGTGTCACTGCTCTCCCTGTCAGAGTCCTGTAGGAGTCACATATGTGAGGTTGAGTGAGATTAACACTTTGAAACAGAAGCTTTGACGCTACTAACCAAGAGGATGTGGCAGATTTTGATGTCTTCGTAGATAGAAACCAAAGTGAGCTCGGCAAAAATAAACATGATTAAAGGAAAAAGATTGAAATCCGGGAAAGAGTGAGGCAGAGCGAGGTTAAGAAGTAACATGATTTTCTGAGACAGATACAAAATAAGACCTTTCAAAGGTGTACTGGAAATTTTGTTTGTTTGTGAGGCAAATATTTGACCAGCAAATCCTCTTGGTGATGTGAAAATTCAGTATTTGTTAGCGCCAACACACACACACTCAGGCCTCTTACCTGTGACTCGGCTCGATTTGAATTCTTTGAACATCCTAGAGATGCGGCACCATCGTCTGTGTTCTCAGCTTGTCTGGTCTTGTAGCAGATCTGTTTTGGAAAATAAAAATCAACAATTAAGTGATCAGTCTCTGTTTGTTCTGCTCATAAAAAAAAGGCCACAGAAGAGTCTCTTTCGCCGCAACTCTGGAATCCGACTTTTTCATTTCGTAGCCCTTCAAGGACGTTGACTGAGAGCGGTTAAGAAGGGCCATAATAAAAGGGCTTTGTCTTGAATAGAGAGAGAAGACAAACAGAGGAGAATGTAATTCATCCACTTCTCCAAGAGGCACGACCTCCCTGCTTTGTGGAGCAGAAGCTCATCGGAGCCAGAGAGGGCTCAGAGGCGCAGGAGGGTCCCATTGACTGCGCTATTAACACTCAAACTGGGGGGATCAGCGGCGTAGAGGAAATACAAAACGCTGCCAGAAGGATGCACAGAGAATTTTGTAATGCATTTCATTCCACCAAGAGGTACCCCGAGGGTGCCGTGATGACCAGAGTAATTGGCTTTCTCCAGCTATGATAATCTGCATCAGTCATGCCATGCCAACACACTCTCAGGCCACTGTGAAGGTCACAGTGGTCCCCAAACCTTGCTCCTCTCTGCTGACAGCAGCCGCTGAATTCCTATTGAAAGAACGCACGAGCAGGACATTCATTCTGTATTCTTGGGATTGGACCTGAAAATGCCAAACAGTCTATCCAATCCAGTCTGAACACGAGGATACCTATTGCAAATTCAATATTTTAACATTTTGGACAGCTGTGATGGACCAATACGACGCATATCTCATAAAAACACACGCACGCATACTGTAGGTGTCACATAAAGTAGGACCCATCTGTCATCATATCTCAGTTCTGTTATACTTTTCCTTGCATGTCAGACATTGATAAGATCACTTATCACTGCCTGACAGTGCATTTTGACACGTATTGTATATGACAAGCACGTCACAATATCATCTTGGTGGCATCTTTGCAAGAAACCATGCATGCACGTCTCTGCAAACTGCTCTTTTATAACCCATACAATAAACGAGCAGCTCACAGCGTACAGTGAATTTACAGACGCATTCGACATAAATATCCTGTCACTATGCTGATAAAACACAATCCGAGTGCTATTGTGACTCCCTTCAGAAATACTTATGCAAAGTAGTAGTAAAGTATATGGACGCAATTCGCAAGTCTCAACGTTCAAACACGTTCTCGTAACTGTTATACTGCAACCTGCTCGCTCCGTATTGTTGGCAGTCTGGTTGTAGACTCAAGAGGACGAGGCAAGCATAATATAAGGCTGTCAGAGGGAAGATGCCAGAGAGTGAGAGCAGAGGTATGAATGCATGAGAGTGACGTGCTGCAGATGAAAGCGCTTTTAGCGGGGACCGTCATGACCAATGAGTGATTCCAGGTTTCTTGTGTATTTTATTCAGTTTCTGTCTGTTTGTGAAGTTAAATGTGCAGATCCAACAACAACAACAACAACAGCTCAGCGCATGGTTGGTGACACGGGGAGAGCGAGCAACCGCTTTACCCGTAATATCCGTGTCATAACGCCTTAGCAATCTGCTTTCTAAAAATCACAGTCACAGTGATTAACTCAACAGATTTGCACCTCTATCAGCATCACATTAGCATACTTCAACGTATCTGAAGTCTGTTAAAACACTACCTTCGTGGCCCCCTTGAGCAACAGCAACGCCACTGCCGTGTTCTGCTGCTACACAGCACGAGAAATGTTTATTACAGTGACTGAGTTGTTATGATGGATGCAGACAACAGAACACAACAAAAGGCGAGTCCAAAGTTCTTTCAACAGGCGGTGCATTTTTGAAAATACCCATTCTCTGACCCACTTTTTATTTGCCTATAGTATAACCAAAGTCATTGCTAAGGTGTCCTTATCAATACTGCTGACCTCCTAATATGATTCAGTCGAGACAATCTCATTATAAGCATTAGATTAACCTAGGGAAGACAGATGAAGTTTATGAGTGAATGCACAATGGGTTCTTTTTTGCCACATGGTTTCAATATAGAAAACAATGCAGGCTGAAGTAAAGAAATGCTTGGGGGAATGGGGAAAAAGAGAATGCATGGCTTGTGGTCTGATATGGATTCTCAGATCATGAATATTTTCATATAAATAAAAGATCTGAAAAGGGAATAAAACATCATATTTCCATAACTAAACCCCTTTTTAAAACACGCCAGAGCCCCTTTTTAATGCAATATGGTCTGCAGCCTTTGTTTTCCACATAGTGGCTTGTTAGCAAAGTTGTTAAAATCCAAAACAGCAAAGAGAGCAATGACCCAAGAGCAGTAATAAAAAGTCACCAATTAAAGGAAGAGAGTGCTGGTTCCTGACCAACAAATCCTAAAAACTACCACTGAGTACAGAATAAGTGTACAAAATATGAATATTAAATACTTAACACTTTAGTGAGTAAGAAAAGATCCAGAAGCAGGAAGTACTGTGTTAGCCAAACTAAAAGGTCAGATGCCGTATGCCAGCCAAGCAAACAGCGAAACAATCAGACCTCCTGTATTGTTACTGTACTGTCCGTGGACATTACTGCACAGTAAGCAGAAGACCAGAATGATGAAAAAAGTATGATCTGCCCTCGCACTGACAGGAACTTGGACCTATAGGTGGTGTTACACCAAGAGCCAGTTAAATATCTCAAAATGTGAGCAGACCATTTACACACAGTAATGGAAACCACGAGCAAATATCAAAGGCAATGGAAAAATGCACACGCTCGCACTGTGAGGACAGAAAAATAGGCTACTTATTCACCATCAGAATGGCATTAGCCTAAACTTCAGAAGAATAATGAGTTATTTTAATTTTGGGGAATAAAATAATGGGAGGGGTGCAAAGAAAGTCCTTTTTTTAAAAAACCCTTTACGCGCACACCAACAAATGGCATTCATCACTCCTGAGGCACCCACATTCCCCATCATATTTGTTATTACCAACATTTTTCACTTCGACACACTTATCTGTAAAATACCCTCCCATAGTGAGGAAGAGGCTAAAGTGGCTAACTTGAGGAAATCTGTACACTAATGATTATGAATGAAGCAGAGAAGTTGGGAAGAGACAGTGCCCTTTGAAAGCAGTCTCTGAAATTGTGATTCAGATCCAGCGTGCTCACCGATGTGCGAGCTTCATGAGTGAGGAACAAAAAGCAGGGGAGTTTTTATGCAGAGACCGTGCACGTTCTTAACATGAAAAAAAAGATAGATTTTCTTTGCAGAGGCAACTTGAATTGTTTGTCAAAATGAAAGAAGGTACAAACAATCAGCCACACAGCAAGTACAGCACAAGTTGCTCAAAATGATATACGGGTTGTTGAGTGCTTGCTCTAATTTCTTAGTCAAAAACACATCTCAGAGGCACTGTTTGCACGACTGTTATTGATGTCTGCTCATGTTTAACTGGTAAATCAATAGAGTGAATGGGCAACAATGTCAGTTTTACTGCTTCAAAATACCATTAGATGTCTCTTATGCATCCCCTCCTCCAGATATTCATCATCCAGACAATGTGTTTAGCCTTGTTTAAGTATGTATGTATTTTCATATGTATTTTCACACACAGTTCAGTCCATTAGTCATCTTGACGAATGTACAAGGCCAGACACCGGTGTCGAGTAGGGATTAGAGGATCCCCTCAGTGAGGAGAGGATTATCAGAGTCAACCAGCCCCTATAGTGATGGAGAAGGGAGATACCCCATAATAGCCCCAATAGGTCCATTCATCTTTTGTCTCCACGGCAGGGAAAGAGCAGCCTGGGAAGGCACAAACCAAATCGCCCTCTGCAACAATTTGCAGCGCCGGATTAATCATATGAACTTCACAAGAAGTGATCGGTACTTCACAAGCAGCTCTCGTGTACCTTTTCTTTCCTGTAGCTGTCCCTCAGTCGGCGTGCTTATCTCTGTGATGAAGTACCTCATCTCCCGCACGGAGGCAACAAAAAGAAGGTTTGGAGGTTTTCACATTTGTCTGGAAATCATAAAAACGTACCCACAACATCAAGTAGAGAGTAAAAAGTAGAACGTGACACCTTTTTTTTTTTTTTTTTTGCACATGGGAATGAATTCAAAATGAGCATGGACTGCTACGTGTTTGTGTTTCAGTTTTTCAAGTTTGTTTTTAAGTGAATAATGACTAGGTTGAGAAAAACCTCATTAAATTCTTACACACGTTTTCTTGTATTTTTAATGTGGCAACTTCAAATGACATTTTACCAACAAAAGTTATTTGCATTGTTACCCATTTAAGTGTTTTTGTTTCTCCTGAACGTCAGGCACCATAAGCAACAATCTAATAAAAATCCATTCAAGCTAATCCCTCTGACATATTCCTGTTGATGCAACTGCTGATTCTATTAATAAAGTCGACAGTTGAAATCTTGATTTCTTACATGTGGCAAATAGCAATAGAAGCTTGTGTTGTAAAATGTTGTATTGTGTGATTGTGTGTGCTAGCAGATTTACTGTAATGACTCTTAAAGCATGCTTTGTTATCAGACCTCCTCAGAATGCAGTTTTACCAAACCCCCCGTTGCACCATATACAGTATGCATTAAATGTTTCTGTAACTAAAACCAAGCCCTATAGCGTCTGAGAGAAACTGAACGAGGATCTCCAGTCTCTCCTCTCCAGAAATGTGTCCATCTAATAATGTCAATGTAAAACTATCAGACTGTTATTGTGTTTGCTGCATTCCTAACCTGGAGGCAGAGTTTTTTGAAATGTATTTTTGGTTTGTGTTTTTGCATTGAGGGATAATAAACCTCCAACAAAGAACACTTTGATATTTGTACAGGTCAAGGGACGCACTTTATACCTACAATTACAAAAGCTTTGCATAATATTTAAACATTTTAAACGTTTAAACATCATGAACCTGAGTGTAGAAATACATTTATAATCTCATTATTGAGTGAGCAAGTAAAGGTTATAAAGAGTTTTTAGTACTTTTTAAGAGCATAAAACATATCATATATGAAATGAAGGACATGAATTTCAAAGTTAATTACCAACAGATGCTTGGTATCACTAAAACAAACCTTTGCAGGACAATCGTTCATCTTTCTGATTTAAAAGGCATGATTAAAAAAAAAAAGATTAAGGTAAGGATGATAGGTAAAGACATGCGTGTTCAATGTTTTCCGCCAATATCCAAGAATAGATTCTTACTGAGTCATGCGGTTTTATATGCTTGGTTGGACGCACATGTGAGTAACGACAGGGAAAAACCGTTACAGTTGTCAAATGTCACATGAGGGTTGTGGGAAATAAGAATGCTTCACCGGCCTGAAGCATGTTTGTAGTGATGTGCTTGTTTCTGTCAACCTTTCTACAATCACAATTAGCAAAATTGCACACTCCGCAACCAATATGATTCATATTTTTGACAGCACACAATAAAGATTGTATAGTACACTAAAAATACAGCCACAGCTCTTCCCACACCATTACAAACGTGCAATCATGTGGTTCAGTGTTTGTTTGTTAATGAGCCCCCGCTGACATGTTGAGGAGATGACAGTCTGTCAAGCTTTCCTACACGCGGGCAAAAAAAAAAAAACATGTTGATGAGATGGGCAGCAACACAATGCTGCAATATGTGAGGCTACGATGCAAAAACAGTCATAAATAAATAAATACAGAGAAATAAAGCAGTCATCTGTACCCTGTGGGTGCATTTCTTGCTAGATATGGTCATAGATCTTTTTTTTTTGTCATAAATGTTCAAATCATTTTATTCAGATAGTGAACTGATCCAAAAACAGTTTATGTAAACAATTTTTATAAAACACTCCGTTCAGCAGTGAGTGATAAAAACGGTGCAACAAAGTATGGGTGCTATAAATCATCCATATAGCATTTCTGCCGACTGATAAGTTGTTTGTGTAGTTGTGTCGACGTGACAATACAGATTTAACTTTGCACATATCATTAAAAAAATGTTAAGATGATGGCCAGAGGGCAAAGAGAAGGCAACTAGAGGACAGGGAGAGAAAAGTGTCCACTGTTCGCCAAACAACGATCAAAGAGAAAGAAGGTGGTTAGAAGTGGCGTGCATCTTCCATCGTTTAGTCATGGCCCAGACCAAACACTCTGATGTTGGGCAGGAAAATAATTTTCTACAATGTAGCCAGACATAGCCGGAGGACCAACACAGTAGTATTTTCTATCACCCCAAGACAGGAAACAAGCCCTTAAGCATGAGGAAAGCAATAACAAGCGTAATTCAAACAACATCAACATCTTCAAATAACAAATGAAACTGCATCTTGGGTTTAAAGACAACTTTACAGAAGGCCTATGGCATCTGTGTAATGATAGTTTTAAGATTTACACCATGCAAAGTGATGCATGGTGTAAAGTGGTTTCTTTGAATTTCAAGCACTTTTTGAGCACTTTGTTTAAAGGAGGCTCTTTTCAAAGTGTTCCAGTAGCCGAGGTTTTAATACAGCTGCTATGACAAAAGAAAAAATGATCAGCATCTGCCAAGCACAGGCTGATGTGGCTCATAGATGACTCACAGATGATAGGAAATCTGAATTGGCGGTTTAAAAAAAAAAAGTAAACGGTGAGAGTCCAAGGTGTCTTGGTGTGCTGAAAGCTTTGTTGAAGCTTGGTCAAGGAGAATGGAGGATTTATCAGCACACGTGTTACTGCGTGATGCTGCCTCAATTCTGAAAGAAGCTGTCCTCTCTGGCTTATCTACATGTGACAGTGACACAACAACTCTACGTCTTGGCATCTAAAGTATAATGTGTGCCAGTGCCAACTGGTCGTTCATCTACAAACAAGGAAATATATTGACTCTTAGTGTTCTGACATTGTTATCTGACCCTGTAGGGACTTCTGTTATTCACTGATCTGTTGTGTCTATGGAGTGGGACAGCCCTATCCTTTGACCTTGATTACCACAGAAATGATCAGAATGGCGCCTTCTTTCCTGAACACAAGCATACAGCTGCTCTGTGTCTGGGCTGTCACAACCTAAGTAGGTTTAATACTTACTGCAAGACATCTGCGTGACGCTGTGTAACCCCCATCTGTGACATAGAATATGGAAAATCCCCATTTTCAAGTATTTTTGAGTTTGAAACAAATTAATACAAAATAGTCAAAAAGCTGATCATGAGTCCAAGGTAATGTCATTGAATGTCTTGTTTTATCCTAGCAGAAAGCTCTATGGATGTGAAGTGAAACCAAAGCAGCCAAAAACTGCACTTCCATGAATGGCCACTTGAGGTTGGCTACAGGATAAGTCATTCTGGTAAGGTTAAGGGGGCTTGGCTTAATATTTGACATAATTAATGGCATGGCTGCTTTGAGTGACAGGTGGGTGCCTTTACAGGCAGCTTGATCGACCACCAAGGCATCATTCAGATGGCCTCAGGTCCATCAATGTTACATGTGTGCTGATTTTTAGATTAGCCGAGAGGCAGAAGATGTAGGACCGCCTAAATGGTGGCAGCTGGAGCCACCACATTCTGAGATTCAAAACAGCTCTTCAGAAACCTATGGGTCACGTCGCACATACGAGGTCCATTCTTTATACTATCTAGGCTATGCTTTTATCCAACCAACAGTCCCAAAGCTACCACCCCCCAAAAAATACATTTATTATCATGTAAGACAAGCAAAAGCAAACTCTCATCATCAAATGTCATTTTTGCTTAAAAAAAACACAAAAATGATTAATCAATTATCAAATATAGTTCCTGATTATTTTTTCCATCTATCAGTCAATCAATACAATGACGAATCTCTGGAGCTTTCAAGATTATATTCTGTTACAACAGCTGCATCAATCATGAATCATTAGTATCCTGATGTCTGGATAGACCCGGCCTCCCAGACAAGAGTACAGTAAAGAAAACCAATCCACATGTAACAAAATACAGGCAATAAAGAAACTAATGAACCGAGCCAAGCCACTTTTCATAATTTGCAAACCGTCCTAATCTCTAAGCCACAAAAAAAAACTCTCTTAACTGACAGCCGCGGTGCTGGTTATGGGAAACAACCTCACTGGCTGAACTGGTTCACTAAAGGCAGTCTTGAGAGAGGCTTTCGCAAATTCGTTCCGTGATTTACAAGGGGGCAGGGAGCCCATGTGTATTGTTTAGACACGTGCTGTCTTTGCATCCATGGCCAATGAGGAGGTGGGGGAAATCATTTTCTCCCCCTCGCGCTGACACATTGAGCCGCAGCCCAGGATATCATACAGTGGTGCCAAAAGAACCAAAGAAACCTGCAGAATTTCACTCAAACGAAGGAAAAATAAACAGGATTTAATATCAGCTGGAGAGGCAGAGACAAGCGTTTAGGTTGTTAGAGCCGGTGGTTCCTGTGAATACTGCGTTCCCTCTGAGGAAAAAAAATCTAAGAGTCTGAAAGTGCGTGCCATTACTTTATTATGCTAATTAGGCGAAGTATGACAAAGAGGGAACTTCATGAGTATATTAAGAGTGAATGACTCATTACTAGACATGGCAATAAAAAAAAGAACAATGCTGTGTTATTTTATGGTCTCTGTAATTATCTCCAGGCTCCATTCTCTAAAAGTAAAGACATTTATAGCTTCAAAAACCCTTAAAGCTGTGGCCTTTAATGGAGGCAATATCCATCAAAGTTTGGTTATACTGTTATGTACAACAGTCCTTCTCAAAATACATGGCACAGTGGTGGTTTTAATATGGGCAGCTAGGCGGATGTGTGGCAGGGTAATCCTGAAAAAGAGCAGAGGTGTTGAGTCAACCAACCCCTGGTAAATAAAGGTTTAAAAAAAGCAGTCTTGCATGTGAAGGGGTAGAAAGGGCTCAGCTTTCCCTGTCAGAAACACTTATGTCAGGGAAGAAAAGTAGGAGGGCAGGCTAAGGCGTGTGTATGGAGGGGAAAGGATGAGACCCGGAGGCCAATACTGGCCACGACAGGCAGACCCCATAGTCTTTAACTCTGATGTCTCGGTTAAATCTAACATACAGGGACTCAAATATTAAACTCATAACAGGCAAGAGGTAATCATGAAGGAGAGTCGACAGAAACTTAAATGATGGCTCATCTGGAGTGAATCATATTCCAAATAGTCAGATTACAAACAACCCTTTCCCAGTCACGACAGGAAATTGAGTTGTAAAACCATTTTGCAAAGCAGCTCCTAACTCCCCAAACAAGCTGCTGCTCTTTGCAGCAGGGATGCCCATGACTGAAATGGTTTTAGGCAACCAAAACACTCATTGACCTGAGGAGGGTGTTGCCTTGTATTACAACAAATATTGTGTGTGGGGGATGCTGTGAATCAATGTCCACAGGCAGTAGAATTCATTCTGCACTGTACACTGTGCAAAACATGAAGCAGTCCTGCTCTTTTCTGCAATTTTCTCATAGCGCTGTCATCCTTCTTACATTAAAGCGAGCTAAAATAGGCATCATCGCCTGTGTCCTAAATTACTTGTCATGCAATTAAAGCTGAGTGTGGAGCTGTCTTACTTTGAAAAGATTTTGTTTCTGCTTGCTTCTGGACTGGATGAGTACTGCTCCACGTTTTTACACTCTGCGTACAGAATGAAGAGAGAAATAACAAGATGGAAGGGCATTTAAAGTCTTGTGTTGACTGTTGCTTAATATGTATTTTATGTTGCAAGGATCCATAATTAAAAAGGAGCACAGATCCGGCTGACATTCATATGTATAATGGAATAACACTATCTGTTCTTATAGTACAAGTTACAAAGAGGCATTCCCATTCAGCTGGTCCACTGAGTTATCTCCAGGTCCTGTCCAAAGAGTGCACAGCCTTTGATTGAAAAACAGATGAGTCGGTGCTGCAGCTCAATGCAGAATCCTCTCTTAACAGCTAATTACCTTGTCTCAACACCAAAGCCGCCTCTGATAAGAGGTATGAGGTGCTTAGAAGTGCAGAGACACTGAGCAGCAAACTGACACAATTAAACCGAGACAGAGATTATTCTTTTTTTTTTGTTTTTTTTTAAGCTGCAGGATAAACTGGGCTTCGTGATATGATCTATACTCTATTAACAGACTGTTTCTCAATTTTGTGTTGACTGACAAATTAATGAATTATTAAACTGTTTTTCAGCACTGGATTTCACCAGTTTTGCAAAAGGTATTGTAATGTGCTTGCTGCAATAGAAATTTGGCAAGCTTCACAGACACACACACATTTATACGCATTTTACATTTTAAACCAGGACTTCAAAAACAGGAATAACTTTAACAATGCATATTAATAGCTCCCAAGAAATAAAACTGTCAGTCATTTCAGTAGGATCCAGAAATTTTGCATCTGTTGAATCTTTTATGCTTAGCCCTCAGTATTTCTGCTTACATAAGAATATTTTCGATTCTACTCTCTTAACACTTTTTCAATCAAAATGTAGTCTGACACCTGAGGTGCGGCGAGATCAGCCACAATGAGCATAAATGAAAACAGAAATGACACGCAACCATGCCACATGTCTTCATCATTTACTCAGCTTTAATCAGTCCTCTTGCCTTTAAATCTGGCTGTAACATAGCCAGAAATTGTGGGACACAGTGAATACCAATATTGCCCAACACCATTATCATGGCTGAGCCACCTGAAGTCATTTACTTCAATGGTGGCAATATGTCTGTAATCCTGAGTCAGATCCCAGTCAGATCAGAGCGCTGACACTGAGGTTCGCAGGGTGCCTGAGAGTCTGACGAGCAAATCTAACAGACTGACACAACAGGCCAGGTTGTCTGCCCTCCCGTCCGCATGATAACAAGATGGAAAGAATTACATATGTAAGAGGTTGGATTTTTTTTTCATCATATATATGGTTAACCTTGTTACAGTGGACCTTTCTCATTTATGGTACCATAATTTATTCATAATCAAAATATTCAGAGCCGAGGGACCACATGTGTCCACAGTAGAGATTTAATCAGAAAGGTTTCCTTGCTGGGCACTACTTCATAGGAGCATGGGGTGAGGTTACAAGCTTTTGAAACTGGCAGTTCATTATTAACTTCCGGTAGGAAGTAGGCAGGACACAGACATACGAAGATACTTAAAGTCTTAAAGTACTCAACTGATTTCACCCTGTTGGACTCATGATGGACAGTTAAAAAAAAAAACTATGCAGTAGAAAGCCTTTTTATGAAATTCCACTTATTATTCTTCCTTGTTAAACTGTGGCACCTACATTATTCACAATGCAACTCGACCTTGAATAGTTCAGTTGGACATTCAGGTGTGTTGTGCTAGTAGCGGGCTACAGTAGCCTCGGGCCATTAGCCTCAAGCAGGATGAAGATCCAGCTGTAGAGGTCAGTATTTTTTTTTATTTATTTTTTTTGCATTTGAAAAACCCGATGCTGACTCAAGTGATTGCACTCGAGACAATTTCTTCAGGGAATTTATACATTTTCACGCAGTTCCCTCTGGAGCTACAAAAGGCATACCACTTTTTTTTTTTTTTCCCATATACGCAGTAGTGCTCAGCAGTACTTAAGATCTCTAAACAGACTTTGATGTGTAAAATCAGTGGAACTCAACTTACTTTTAAGGCTAAAGTGAGGGGGAAAAGTGTCAAATGTTGAAAAAAATAACAACACTCACATATGAATGTAAAAGCAGGTCACCGTACCGTCAACTGCTGTGTATGTACTCAATGTACGAGCATTGCCGTTTTGCTGAAAAGGGAAAAAAAACATGTTATGTGTCAGGAAACTTGTTTTTTTTTCTCCTTTCACTCAGAACAAATGGCCAAGGCTGTCATTTTTTTTTTTTTTTTTGCTGAATCAGAACCTCAGACGGATTTTTAAAAGTCTCTGAGTGTGAAGGTAAATGTATCACTGCAGCAGTGCAGGCTGTTCCAAACAAAGGAACATCAGTATACAGTACTCTGATTGGTCATAAATTCACTGAATTCATCATGGGTGCAAAACTGTTACTAAGGCTGTCACAGTCAACAAAGAAGGCCTAAAATACCATTAGTACCATGGTACACTACACAGAATTAAACAACCTTTTGTCTAAGGCTCTTATTCATGAGGCCCAAAGTGATGCTGGATCAAACCATTAATGGCTGATATGAGCTGTATCGAGCACATAGCGTAAGTAGCTCTGTTGTCCGGCTACCTGTTTCCTCACATACTAAGTACAGTGGCACTCAGAAGACTGCTCATCTCTGTCTGCCCCAATTGACTGATGGATTTCCAAACTCTGCATCAGCCAAAGCTATTAAGTGGTCTGCTGGAGCGTAATGACTTTACTGTTCCCAGAGTGCAACATCAGGCTCAGCAATTCCTGCCTGCTATTGTCTGGGGCCACTGTGACAAAGTTAATTTCTTGCCAGACAAGCACAAACACTTATGTCGACACACACAATAAATAACAAAAATGAGAAGAGGGAGAGAGAGAAAAAAAAAACACACGGAATCATTTGAATGACTCCATTTTCTCCTTCTTTTAGCAAATACTTTAGTCACATGAGTTGACCCATGCCAAATGAGTTTCCTTCAAGGAATCTGAGTGAATGGATTGCTTTTTTTTTAAAGTAATATTGTGTTGGAAGCCACTGTGTAATACAATAACTACCTATAATAGATTACGCATTCATGATCTCAGAGTACAGACCGAATACAAGGCTTGTACTGGACTATTCAGGAATATCTGACCGAGCCGAGAAAACAATCTGTGTAGATAAAAACCTTTTGCTCATGGCCATATACATAAATTTCTACCCATTACTTGGTCTATAAACCATGAAGAGAGAACAAACTCTGCGGGTTTATGTATGAAAATGTGGAAGGGGACTAAAGGGATGCAGACCATTACCTACCCTGCATTATTCCTGGTCATACCCAAGTGGTGGGAGATAAATTGTCTCTTTATATTCATAGTGACAGACTGGATAGCCCAGACGGCTTGTGGCACTGTGATTGTTTGCCTGCCGTGTTTAACCAAACAAAGATTTCCTGAATCCAGAGCTCTGTTCTGGCTGTTGCCATATTCCACGAGGACTGAAGGTGTAGTGCACCTACTGGGGCATCCAGAAGATCTTGGAAGGCAATGGCTATAACGTAAGCTCTTTGCAAACGTGGAGATAAGAACTGAAGATATGTGCCCTTACTGTTGACATAACTCTTGGCATGCGGCCGTTCAGTACAACTGAGAAAAGAAAGTGATTTGATTCTTTTTATCCATAATGGGCTGCAGTCTTTAGAAGTGTCAATATGCTTTGAGCATTCTATTCTGCACACCGTCTGCTGTCAGCCCATAGAAAATACATTTGGGCAGTTCCCTTTCTTTATAGTGGTATATCCAAAAGATTTTAAAATGCAGCACAGTACAGCCACTGTCTTAATATTTTTGTTCTTGACATAGAGAAAAGGACTCTAAAAGAGCATAACAAAGACGGACTCTCTTGACGGCTCTGCTGTAGATCCTGTCTGTGTAGGTTTTGGTATATAGTTCAGTGTCTGATAACCACAACACTAACGAGATGGAAGAACATTCAGCACTTGATCGAAACAAGTCTCATTTAGTAAGAAGACAAAGAGAACCTTTCCACTGTTGCTCTGTATCTAGATTGTTGCATTCAACTGAGAGCAACTATCAAGGCGAGGGGGAAGGCTTGTGGTCGAGATGGCTTTGCTCGACCGGCTTCAAGTGGTCGTCGCTCTCAACAATCTCTATCAATCTCGGCAGAACAGAAAAATGCAGGGGAGAATAAACGCACCCCCCGTTCCCATGTGGTATCTCTGTAACCAAACAAAACAGAACTGTAAATACATCACTGCACCAGTTACACGTCGTTCATTTTCAGGCAGCTTAACTAATTGGAAAAGAAAGAAATGTGAAAAACCAAACTATCAACTACACTCTTAGTAAAAGCATGATTTGTAGCTATGTTATATATACATAATATCACGACCATTAATCAGTTGTCAAAATCAGTGTGATTAGGCACTTCACATAACTGCACACATATAATTATAATAATATGTGGTGATTATGTATATAGCCTTTTTGACCTTGATGTCTAATAGAGTAATATGTATGCTCATTTTTTTCTTACACGCACTCACATGATTACTATATATTAAATGTTCTGTGTAATAATTTATGTACAGTACCAGTCAAAGGACATAGTTTCTCATTCATTTCTTTATTTTCATTACTTCTACATTGTCAATTAACACTGAAGACATTCAAAATAACACATGTGGAATCATAATCGAAAAACAAACATTGAACGAGAAGTTGTGTCCAAACCTTTGACTGGACCTCTACGTTCCCTGTACTATTCTTTGTAAATGAGGTCCATCTCAACAGTTACCACAATGTAAATTGAGTCAAAACAGAAACATCTCACACAAACTTCAAGGATTCTTTCAGGAACTCAAGTTTTAACACCTTAACTTACACTAGCAGCATACTACTAACTCAGTGCCCAAAGTAAAGTATTTAACTGGAGCAGACTGTCAGGTGTTATTAGTCACATATCTTGTTTTCTCCCCTCATTTGTAGTGACTGGGTTCTAGCTGCAGTGCTTCTTTGTCTGGGGCCTTATCTGCCTGCGAAAAGCGCCAGGCTCTGTACTGCAGTCTCTATTGGCATGGTGATAGAGGCAAGGCCTGCCATCCCAGATAAACCTCCCTCTGTTCTCCCAGCAGCCCAGCAGGCTTCATGTTTGCTGCAGGTGTCAGAGAAAATGTCCTCATAGCTATTAGACCTAAGCGCTGCTGGTGACATGTTGGCACCTCTGATGAGAAACAACTAAAGATGGGGGGAAAGTGATGACGGGGGAGATGGAGACAGACAATGTAGGGACGGAGCAGAATAAGGAGGAAACTTTGGAGTGAGATAGCCAATGGAAGAAACACAAAGTATTTCTCTTCAAAGTGTAAAACACAGATAAAAAGGAACATCTTCGGCTGCATTATTTGCTCAATCAGGAGCTCTTTGTGCACCAAGCACATTTAAAACCAGAGGGTGCGCAAAAGATATTGCTGGGTTAAAAACAAAAACTACATAATGAAAGAAAACGCCATAAAAACTGCACAAAAGAAGTCAGGCTTGAAAAAATTGCATGTAATGATCACCGTGCACAATGGGGGGTGGGGGGGGGTCTGAAAATGAAAAACTGTGGCAGACAGGTTGTAGTAACCACACAGTAATGATGGCTGTTGTTGCTGCTGCTCCAAAACTGTCACCAGGGGGAAAACCTTGTTATGCTGAATATTCAGCAGCCATACTGTTTCCAGGTGGCAAGAGATTGAATACAAGGAGGCATAATTGAATGCACCAACAGTTTCTCTCCTTAAAAATGAATGTTACAGCAGCACAAAAACAGAGGAAAATTGTAGAAAAATGCTTTCAACTTATTTGGCATGAACGGCAAGCAGACTCTGCTTTGAAAAAAGAAATCAAAACAGCATTTTTGTACGGCTGCAACTAATGATTATGGTCATAATTGCCTGATGTGTCTAATATTATTAATATGACTGCTTGTTTTTTACTTCTTTAAATGTCTTATTTTGTCTGACAAAGAGGTCAACGCTCAGAAATATTTAGTCAGTCAACTATACGAAACACTGGAGCAGAAACTGTAAAATATTTGCTATATAATCAATTAAAGTGAAATTAAAACTACCAACCAATCAATTGAAATGTATCTTATGTATAAGAGATTTAAAAAATGTATCTCGGAGGACACCTTCTCATCAATACACAACAACTAGCCCAATGTGGGCACTAAGGCCAATGTTAATGTGGGGACAAACAACCACCACGCCACCTTGCCCGACAGGGAGCAGGACACTGAACTGGCAGATTAGACCACCTGGCCCTGCCAGACTGTCAGCCTATTTATACCCAGGACAATAATTTACACCTCGACTGCCCAGTAGCAGAGACCCAGGGGGAGTCAGCTCTGTGTGACGCTCCCATGGTGAAGGTGAAAAAAAAAAAAAGAGCCACTGCGATGACCTCACGTCCTCTTTTCCCCTGTAAGGCTTTCCCAGAAGAGTAGAATAATGACAATGTCCACCTCTGCCGCGAGAGGAACTCCTCAATGTTTAAAGGGAACATAAAGAAATGACTGTTTCTACAAAAACTGGATTGTGTACTGTACGTTCGTGGCATATATCAGTATTGTGGCAGCTGTAAATGGATTTTAAAGCACTTAATTACATATATGAGACACCTGTGGCATATTTCATTATGCCATCTTGACAAAAAAAAACATATTCTTCTGAGCTGAGCTCCACACTGTTGCCTAAATACTGTAGGTATGACAATAACGCCTTTGATTACGCACATTTTGATTTCAGTTTGATTTGCGATGTTGTCAAAGTTGGCGTCAAACTTCAAAGAAACATAAGAAGCAACTTCACAAGATCAGATGAACTCTCATGTCTACTTAATTGCTTGCCAATATACGTGGGCACGAACGGCAATGTGCTTTGTGTCATATCAGCTCTACACACTGGGCCAGGTTCTAAAAGTAGTAATCCTATAGTTTTGCAGTAAACCACACTGCAATTAAACCAGGCAATGAGTTGTTTAAACTCAAAACCCCCAAAGAGCTCTCTTTTTTGCTCCTGCCGCGGCTGACATTTTCCCATTAGCGGCATACTCGCGTAATTTGGTGGCACCAATATTTCATTTCTGAGAGGGTTTCACACAGTAATGAACATGTCACCAAGTGAAATTAATGTGTCACTGTGTTTAACAGATCCAATAAAAGTAAAGAATTTGAATAACTCAGAAATTACATATCAGACCCATTATCACAGTCCATGCAACCCTTGTGACAGTTTATTTTTCTGTTTTTCAACTTGGAGTGGTATAAATATCTAATGCCATGAACTTTGCAAACTCACTTCAAATCTTAATAGATATTTTAGTCTCAACAAAATTATACAGTGTAGACTGAGAGGTGCGACTGTTATATTGTGATTAGAGTGGAAAAGAGCAATCAGCAGATTATGAGTAGATGTAAATGAGCAGGAAATGCTGAAGACAACATGCTGTGCAGCTACAAGAATGGCAAAAATAAACTAACTGGAAAAACTGCAAAAAGATGCACGCATGATACAATTAAAACGTGCACACTCTTGAGATTCTGGATCTGAGTGCTGTACACAACCTTGAGGTGTAACTGGTCTCAACATCAATGTCTCAGAAGTTTGATACCGTGAAGAAATATTTTTCCTAGCATTTTTGCTGGAAGCTACAGCTTCGCATTTTTTAGGCCTTTTCAAGCGTTATTTTGATAGAGACGGCTGACAGGAATGTGGGGAGAGAGAGATGGGGAATGACATGCGGGAAAGAGCCACAGGTCGGATTCGAACCCTGGGCTTCCGCAGCAAGGACTGAGCCTTCGCACGTGGGACGGCTGCTCCACCAACTGAGCTAAACGCATCTCAAGACAGAAAATGACACTGTTAGGAATTTATGTGTTGTTTTTGGTTATAAGTTATATCGAATTCGGAAAAAAAAAACCTTAATGGAATAGTTCAACATTGAACAGACAGAGGCACAGCAGACTGCCATTCACTGTGAATAAAACCTTCAAATAGACCCTGGGCTGTGATTCAAGTTCCAGCAGCATGACCAGGAGAAAGTGAGAAAGGGTCCAATTTATGCAAATTTCCTCTGACATGTGGGAGTGATGACCCAGAGCCCACCATTCTCACTTCCAACTCAACTCTGTAAAAGCACCTTAAACCATGTGGAGACTAGTGATTGTTGCAGTAAATGCCTTCTTACTGAATTTCAATGAGGTGCCAAGACTTGAAAACAATGTGTGGGAGCACATCACTCTGGGAATGGACTACATTGTTGTGTTACAGTATAGTGGCAAAGTGAGAAAACAACTGACCAATCAGAGAAGTATGTCAAACACGTACTCAACTCAACACACTCTTTGACTTCAGGCTTGTGAGCCCACATTCAGACAACACAGAGTTGTGCAGCGTTGGGGGGCTGAGGGAGGTTACTGGGGGTGTGTCTATTTGTGCTGACTGTAACTGCTGTCAAACAATCTGGAAATAGCTTTTTATTTTGCCGATTAACCGGCTTTGTCGAAGCCGACACTCGCTCACTGTCACCGACTCTCCCGAATAAAGCTCTCTCTCTCACCATCAGACACGAACTAAGGGAAACGCTTTCATGTCTATATACTTTGCAGCATAAATTGCGAGACAGACACAGATTTAGAAGCTGGTTACATGAAATAAACAAAGCCAGAACACATGAAGTAGAGAATCAGAGTATAGTCCATGAATCCACTTGGAGTTTCAGTGACATTTCTGGCAGACTGTGGTGGGGTTTGCCCCATCTGGGTATCTGATTGACGGCCACAGCGTGCCATCGGGCTGTGGTTTTTCATAAAGCTGGATCTGTCTCAGCATCTCCGCCTGGCAAACACCCCTGTGGCTTGGACTACCACAGCCAAACTGACGGCCCCCACTCAAGTGAATGCAGCTTAAGAAGGAAGAGAGATCCTGCTGCTTGCACCACATCCTAACCGGAAGCAATGCAAGCAAGCAAAGATCTGATTGTTTCAGGTTTTCCCATTGAAGAGGTCCTAAACTGTTCTGTGAGCGACGTGATGTCTTATAACCCTTTTTATCAGGATATCCTCCCAAAGATGCTTGGAAGGAAGGACTTGGAAGCTGGTTTCTGCTCGATTTGAGTTCACTGTATGCTAGGAAGCGCTTCCTCTAAAGAGCAACAATTAACATGTTACATCTAGTTTGTTTAAGCTAAACAACAAACGTGTAAAAACTATAAGTTGTGGTTTTATAAGCGTATATGTGCTGACTATTTCACACCTGAGAAGTTTGGTTTCCATTCTATGCACTGTAAGGTATTTAATGAGTTTTTGGAGAGGCTGGTAGGCAGACTTTTTGCCTTTGGCCAGACAAGACTAGCTCTTTTCCCCCAGCTTCTAGCCTTTACGCTAAGCCAAGTTAACCATCTACTGACTTCTGTTTCATATCAACTGTACAGATATGACAGTGGTATCGACCTGCACATCTAGCATATTTAAATGTCAAACCATTTCTTTATTTGTTCATCACAAAGCGACTGATTTGTTTGTCTACAGTGTGAAATTTCTGTCAAACAGAGATGCAGAGAGCCAAGAGTTTCTTTGACTGAAGCCTTATCCTCACATTACTCCCCTATTCAGCTCGACAAACTCTCCCTTGATGAGAGCATAACTTTGGGAGAGTGTTGCTTATTGTCAAAAATACTGATTCAAACAGCCACAATCACAGATAGAGTGTGTGCATTCCTATGTGTTGGTGTGGAAGAGAGAGCTGAAGTGCGCGTGTAGGTGCTTCAACAGCCATTTCAGCCTACTAGATATCCAAACCACAGCGTTCTTTTTGAAAATACAAAAGGCTGGAGGCAGAGATGAGTCGAAGATATTGTAATTAGCTACCACCATCACAAAACTGCTGCTGTGGAAAATGCTAGAGAAAAAGACAAAAGAGATTTTCATGTGTGCACTGAACCAAGTGGTGACTGTACTACTTTTTAGACTGCATGACTTTACCCACTTACTTGTCACATTTAACGGTTATATCCATATAAAACAGGGTAGGCAGCTCTGTTGGTTATATAAATAGGTTTAAAAAGTTCAATGACAAAGATTTACTACATATATATATATAAAAGAGAGACACAACTCAGTTAAAATGGCCTACAGTATGTTGTTTTGGAGAGAGAAGTCATAAAAAATTGATTATTAGTTGACGTGAAAGGGTGCAGAGCACGTGCCACTCCGCAGGCAGAGAGGTGAAAGAGTTTAGAAACTGAGCCTGGAAAACAGGTGAAACTAAGTGGAGCTAATTTACTGACTGTGTGTGTGTGTGTGTGTGTGTGTGTGTGTGTGTGTGTGTGTGTGTGTGTGTGTGTGTGTGCGCTTGCATCACAAGAGAGTCTGTGAGAGAGTCAGCGCGAGACAAACTGACACATGGAGCAAAGGTGAGTGCTAATATTAGCCTGCTGCTGTGAATGACATGTTGGTTTGGACGTGAGGTTAACAATACGAGGCAAAAACTTAAAAAGATGCTCTTCTTCTGTCTGTGCATCTTAGCTCCAAAAGAAAGCGGGAGCAGTTACAGTACTTGCAATTCCACCAAATTCACAAGTCTGTCAGACATACAGATTATCCCATCCTCTACGTGGTAATGCTCCAGCTGGTTGTAGAAGAATATGTAATCTGTACTACTGTGTTATTTTTTTTAAAAACTGTGGGGGGGGTGACACAATTTTTTGTCCAACATTTCAATGCAAGAAGAAACAATGCATGATTAACTAACATAAAGAAATGAAAATTAACTATACAATTTAGGATTATGAGTTGATATGATATGATTCTCCAATCTCCTGAGCAAGGAGTGGCCATTTTACTGAAACTGTCACAGTTTTACAGCGTGCAGTGTACACAACTAAAACAAATCCCTAGGGAGACACTCCACTAATGTATCAAAAAAGGAACTGTTGGTCCCTTTGGTTAAAAATAAGGTATTTTATATTACAAATTGATCGAGAAAAATTGTGCACCTCAATAATTACTCCCCCCTACACAACTAAACGCACGCTCTCCACCTCTAACAGTAGAGTATTAAGGTACAGACCTTCCAAAACTGCCAGGAGATGGAAAACAGCAATAGATTCAAAAAAAAAAAAAACATATATAGCTCTCGACAGAAAATGGCTCCATCAGTATGTTAAATTGGAAATTGACAGCGATTTGTCCTAGTCTGTAAAATGTCTGCACTAGTAACTGAATAACAGGTAATATCCTCTCCATTTCAGACAGACAGTGGTATCTGGGCTGCTCTCAAATGTCAAATAGCTGTTCTCAGTAATAACCGGTAAGAGGTTGACGAACATTCCTCTGGCAAGCGTGTGTGTGTGTGTGTGGTCAAGTTGCTGTGCTGAGCCGAGCAAACTGCTCTCAGAAAAGAATCGAAGACAACAGCATCAGTATTTTGAATATGATTTAGATGAAAGAATATTAAAAAAAAAAAAAAAAAAAAAAAGCTCTTATCATCTTACAGCTGGCTCTAGTGGATGTTTTCAGACACATGATGACCAGAACAAAATATCTTGCAGAAATTCAAAATTAGCAGCAAGAATAATAATACCCCTGCTTTATTTCTAATATTTCACTTTGGCAGTTTTTCCCTGAAGCTGATGGACATTGTGTCTTCTGTGTCCACTGAAAAAGGAGCGCTCTGACCCATTTGCCTCCGCGTTGGGTATTAAACTAGGGCATTACACTGTCCACTAAGTATCACGTGAAAAATATTGTGTCTAAAAACATTTGAATGAGGGCTTAATCAGCAAGAAGCTAATATGTTCGATAATATGCTAACGTGATAATATGTGGAAATAATCAGCTTGGCTGAAAAATACATGAATGGGGTTACAGGATAAATAAAATGAAAATAGCAGTAACTGAGCAGATATTTGTTGGCGTTTAAGTATCTTTCTGGTCTCTACCAACCACTGAAATTTACACACACATTCATACCTTGATGGCAGAGGCGGGCATGCACTGTGCCAACTGTTCATCAAGAGCGATACAGCATTTCCTGTCCAAAGCGTTCACAATGATCATAAGCTAACCAATACACACACTGATGGCATCACCATAGGGAGCAATTTGCAGTTCAGTATCTTGCCAAAGGACACTTTGACTTAACTGGTGTTAATGGAATGGAATGGAATGGAAGCAACCACCCAACGATTACTAGATGACCTCTACCACCTGAGTCACGTCTACACCAGCTGTGGTTATGAAGGACAGTAAATCTAGTTATGTGTAGACGTACTATATAATAACAACTACCAAGACTTCACGCTACACCTTTAGCCCTTTATTTTAGTGCTTAATACTGTTAAGTTGCCACTCTGCACGATTATGGATGAGAGCAACAATTTCTACTAATGAGTCGAGCTTGAAGCAGGTAGCAACAAGCATTGTTGACTCTAGCTCCTCTGCAAATGAGCTTGATTGTATGTTTTGGACGAGAGCAGGAGTTGAAAATTGGCATTCGATGCACGGTCATTAACTGTGCAATGCTGCCAAAATGTTTCCCCTTCAAAACCAGAGGTGGTTTGGTAAATCACTGTCATACACGCAGATAAAAATCTTTTGAACTTCACACAGAATTTAAGAAAGAGAAACTTAAAGGCAACTAAAAGTATTTCTATGGGGAAATATATATTCTGTTTGACTGCTGAATAAGCTACTGTACATGCAGAAAAACAAGTAGAAGGTCCAAATATTCAAAAATGATACCCCGTCCAAATGTCATATGGTTTACATTTAAACTACAGCCCATGTAGTGCAGTCTATACAGTCCATATGCAAATGCAATCCATATGGACTCCACTTCGTGTGCTACAAGTGGAATGAACACCACATGGACTCAGACTGTTGGAAGAAAACTGTGCTGTGTTACAAAAATGCAAGTAGGAGACTCCAAAAAAGCAACATTATCCGTTCAGTTACAAATTAATTGAAATGGTCATTTAAATCCATCTGTTAGATTGTTGTTCAGCCATCCTGCCTGACTAGAGATTTTTTAATTAGGTTATAATTCTAAGCAATATGACGACGATATGCCTTCAATTCCTAAATTAAAATAGAAGTTAGAATATCACGGACAGAAAAATACACTGCAGTATATTCAAACGAGCAGGGCTCTAATCCATGCATGTGCCCAAATGCAGGCACATTATCTATTTGAAGAAAACTGTTTGACATGCAGGACGCATTTCCAGTAGTTAGTAGTTCTTAGGCAACGGGCAATTAGGGGAGATACCACTGCTGATATTTGCTGCTGAATCTGAAGGAAGATTCTAGTATTAATAGCCTGAGAGGCAAGCAGCACCTGAGCCTCTGGGACAACAAAGAACAGTAGCTATCCTGCGAGCAAAATACTTTAAACGCTGCTTTGCCCCCTTGTACTTCTCTCTAGCGAAGGACATTTCGACTTACATTGATCCGCTTCAAATCTTTCACAAAATATAAAAGACATCAAAGAAAAACTACATGACAGTTGGTTGTATAGGCAGCCTTCGCTAACGACAATTTGCAGGCACGAGTGCCACCTTTTAGGAATTAAAAAAGCAAGCAACAAAATCCTTCACAGCAGAATAACACTCAGGAAAATTAAAAGGACTGAAATATTTTGAAGCAATTATTCAACACAGTTTCGTTTTTTTCTTTCTCCACAACTGGTTTCTAGCCAACGTTATAAGGCTAATCAACAACGCAGAAAGGTGTTGTGAAAAGTGTTCAAATTTGGAACTAATTATTGGAAAATGTCAAAAATATTCACAAGCAAGTGATTAAATATTAGCTAAAATAAACATTTTCATTCATTACTTCTTTGGACTTCTTGGGTTCTGTTTGCACCTGGTAATTCCATGTTTCTCAGATGATCCAATCACAACTGGACAGCTCTAAGTACGTCAGTTTAGAGTCTTTTCACATGGGAACCTTATAATTTCCCAATCTATATGCAAATAAACATGTACATCATTGACGGATTCCTGGTTGCAGGATGAAATCATCCGGCTTCCATTGTACTACCTCCTCACCCCAAATGGAAATCAGACAGTATGTTTCTTGTGTACTCCAATTCAAATTCAATTCAAATTTAAATTTACAAATAGAACTTCATTTTGCTCATTGTTATGGCTACCTCTTCTTGTTTTGCACTTTAATATGACACTGTTCGTGTACAAATGAGGACATACCTCCCCTGCAAAGCTAGTGCAAAGCTAGTTGAGTAGGTACAGTCCATTGGTGTTGTGGTGGTGTGCACAGTGCAAAAGAATGTGGCTCCATACGGCCTTAGATTCTAATGTAGCCATCAGATCCCTGCACATCCCCAGTGCATCTTGGTTGTATTCATCCCTGTACTTAAAGCGTTCTACTTGTGATGTTAATGCCAGGTGTAAACAGGGCATTAGAGACATGCTGATAAAGCCTCAACGGTTGAAGGAATAATACACTACATAAAGCAACAGGACAGATCTGGTATGCAATGGCAGTCATACCTGTGTTGCTGCAGTCAAAGAAGAGATTTTCTTAAGCATCAGACCACCCCACTTTGGCATGGTTGTAGTAGTTTGGCTTCATCGTTGAGCCTGCAAAAGACAAGTGTAGAAAATGAAGCCACACTGCTAAAGAAAAAAGCACAGCCTAAGGCAGCTTTCACACCGCAAGCACTCAACCTTCTCCACTCATTTCAATAAAACCACTACTTTGGCCAATCAAATAGATGCAGCACACGAAGTATAAAACCTTGTAGCGCAGACCTTGTAGCACTGTAGTAATTTGCCGGCTACCCGTCCAGCATTAGGATTGAGAAAAAAGTTATTACTGTTGTCATTAACTTTCCAGAGCTGTACAATAAAATCTCAGGAGGAGTACAAGGACATAAACTGCCGTCTTGGCATTTTAAGCCTTCATCCTGGGTTTGTTCGTTTCATATTTCATCTTCTTTACCTGCACCCAGTGGCAAAATGCCCACACTTACACAAGCCCTTGCATTGTTTTTCCATGGTGCTATTGTCGGTACTAAGTCTTCTAAAGCAGCAATGAACCCTGAAATGATGAGCAGACAATGTTTCAGTAATCCCAGAACATTTGAGTGAGGAAGAAAAACTCAAAGAGCCTACCGCAGCAACTGTATAGAGGATTGTCCTAAGATAAGCAAAATAAAAATCAGATACCCCTAAAGAAACATTACAACCCAGGCTGCTTACTAATTAGAGCCAAAGAATGAAAAAAACAGCTCTACAGACCATTAAAATCTCTAAAGTTATTTACTGCGGAATAAAGAGTGGGAGAACAACGGCATCACAACCGTCAGGGAGCGGATCGTTGCAGGGGATTAAGAACCATGCAATGTATTTTATATCTTCCTCCTTGGTGTCCCATTGCAGTGGTTACATCTCCAAAGAGAGGAGGGCTTGGTGTGTTTTGTATAATCACACAACGACACATAAAAACTGGAGTTTCTTAAATCACTTTTACACACTGTATTACAGGAATAGGTCAACACGCTGAAAACCGACTCTGTCTGAATCATTCCACTGATCAGGGTCATTGATGACTCTGCCTTTAGCCGAATCTCTGGCTACACCCACGCTCACCCACACCCTCCTCAACATCCAGATCCCGCTAGCCAAAAAAAAAAAAAAAAAAACCATTAACAGTAATGAGAATCGATGGGGGTGTTAAAAGTATTGGCAGTCCAACCCAGGAGCTGCTCTCTGCGCCGTCTTTATTAGTCTAGAAAAAGAGTGCTGTTCTCTGGCCTGCCAGCTCTAAATAGGAGTTCATTGATCAGAAGGTCAGACCGGGCTGAATCCAGCCCTCTAATTTTCTGTGTCACTCCTCATTCTCGCTCCAACAGCTGTCAGTCGCGTCCCAGGTAGCGGGCCACCATCACGTGGCAGTTCACACAGAGGCAGAGGTTCAGGGCATTTTAAAATGAGGTGTGAAGTATCATGTGTGTCTTCATCAGTAGAGAGCAAGAACTAACACCACACACAGCTGGTTTCTCTCAGCAGTTTAGGTCCACCCATTTATCTGCTCATTGTTGTATTTGCCTTCCGAATACTGCAAATTTTGCTACAACTCTCATGTCCATTCCTCAGCGCAATGCAGATTCCTTACAGTCCTTATCACATTACCAAGCAGTTCATCCCCCAACGGTCTGAATCCCATTTATGGTAACGTTAAACTACTTAGCAAGTAACATTAGCTTGTGAACCTCATATAAATACACTTTAGATAACATACATATTCATACTGTGCATTAAAGCAGTCATTAAATGTAATTTACCTTCTTTCTTAATGCTGGAGAGTGGATAATATCATTTAGCTCTATAGAGTACTTAGGGAAACAACATACTCAGAAGACTGCAACTGTATGACAGAGAAGAAGTCCAATGGCAACAGAAGAGAAGGGGTAAACCGCCTTCCAAAAAAAACCTTCCAGTGACAAACCTTTCTGCACGGAGTCGAAGTCGTCAGAGCAATATCGACGCGTATCCCATTCAGCACAACAAAAGCCCGAGGTGGTTTGCAAAGCATCATGTCATTTATACATTACATCACAGGTGGAGGTTTTCCCATGCTCCAGTGGCTGCTGATGTTGAGCGTGCACACCCTGTCATTCTCACTTACAATCGGTCGCCTAAAGCAGCCTGCTATTCTCCATTTGTTCTGTTCTGATAAGGACTTCTCTGGTGACAGTTTGTTTGTCTTCAAACAGATCTTTGTACGCCACAGCTGGAGCGGGACGCCCGGTCAACATGAAGCCATCACACACAAATCATTTACTATCATAATTCAGAGTATATTTGAACATGGATAGAACGTATGTAATGTTACAACTAAGTTGTCTTGCTTAGGTCTGAAACAAAATCTTGCTGAAGAATTTCTGGGAGTTTTAAATAAGTCTGACTGCTGAAATGCTGAAAGAAAGATGGACATTTTCTTTAAAATGTACCAGCAGTCAATGCAAAATAGTCAGTGCTTGAAATGAGAGCCAATAGTGCCCGGCCTGCGTGTACAGTTTGCTGGCAAAGCAGATAAATCTACTCCCTCATTAGATCTAATTACTGTATTGAGAGATGAATACAGACCTGCCCTCCCGTCGCCTCTAACCACATCAATTAGTTTTCCTCTCTGCATTCGGAGAAATCATCTAAAAGCTCTTACATAGGTAACAGTTCTTACTTTTGTAAATTATATAACTGAAATGTACTTAAACAATTCTATCTGTTCTGAAGTTTCAGAAATATACTGTTATTTTATTTTTTGACTCACTGGGCAAATAAATATATTCATGGGAGAAGTACAACTTTCACTTAAATTGTGAAACTAGAGGATAAAAAATTGCTTTATCTCAATCCTTTTGTTTTGGCAGGTAACTCAGGGAATTGAACTAAACAGCGCTATGTTGGTTCAGTCTATCCATCTCTGATTGCAGAACTTGCTCTGAGGGGAGGAAAAACCAGTCAAATCCTTTCACACATTAATCCAGATGTCTGGCTGTTTCAGACATAGAGCTCTGTCAGAATTGTATCCTGGCTTTCGAGCCCGAAACATTTCAGAAGTCTTGGCAGCTAATCAGCCGCTATCTTTCATCAAAAAGCCACGGTGACGGGGCCGAGTCTATCTTTACAAAATCTACCAGGGTAAGATTGTGTTTCAGGTGTAAAGTCATTCACAGCTCGAGTGTTTGAGGGCAATGACAAACAAATCCAATGTGTGGAATATGTCTGACTGCATGCCTGCTGCAGATTGTTTTTCTGCATGTAGCGTGGGTAAATAAATAGGTTTGTCTATGTCTTCTGTAAGCCCCCAAAGGAAATGATATTCAGACAAAAAACAGAACAGTATGACGAGCAGATGGCAACTTATCAAATCCTAGGAAAACCTGGCTTTCCCATTGGTTCAGAATATGTCGACGTCCTTCACACAGGACATGATAGCCAAGTATGTAATGATGTTGTGAGCACTTTTTGCCATAATCAAAGTCCTTGCAACTCATCATGACAACCGAAGATTTCCTTTAATCACCAAAAACTACAACCTATCATCAACACAGCCTGATTAAAAGCGTGGCTTTCATCTTCATGAAAAATGCAGCATTTGGCAATTTGTAATTGCCCCGTCCGAAACACTTTAAACACGGAGGTCATCCTCAGATGCTCAGGTAATCAGTGCAAAACATAGGTGTAAAACACACCCCACACTGTTGTTCAGGCCGTGATTTTAAAAATGCATTTTTGAAATCTGATTATGTCGAGGTGTGATGAACGCTGCAATTTTTACAGCGCTGGATTAAAAAAAAAAGTGCACCCACCCACTATACTTGTCAATGTCATTGCAGCTTCCAGACTTACTGAGGTATGAAATTAATTTACTTCACACCTTTCGGAGTTTTCACATGAGATCAACATCCATTGAGATCTCATAGCCTAAATGACTGACCAAAGGGAGTGATAAAGGATGTTGTAGCAAGGTGGATGGACCAATTTCAACAGTAATTCAGTCTGCCTGAGGGGAAAAACAGGCTGTTTTTAGTAGGTCAATGTTTAAGACTAAATAGAAGACATTATCAATCGCTGGGCTATGCCCTGAAAGTAAAACCAATGCGATGCACATAAGTTTATCCTGGGTATATGCCCCAAGGTCACTGTGAAATGTTCATTCATCTTCCGTGTTACATGCAGTGGCCTACAGCATATCCCACGAGGTACTTGGAGTATGAGTAAGTCCACTGCTCTATTTTTTTTAAGCCTCCTGGGAAGCGTACTGCGTATGCTCCCATACTGTCATTTAAGCTAGTTTATTTTTGTACCTGAAAGATAGGTGATGTTAAAACTTACGAAATAGATTTATTTTTAACAGCTATTTGAGTGATGTGGTGAAGGAGAAGGTAACGTAAGACCTCTACGTGGGAGGTGACTATAATTAAGTTAGTATGCCAGCTACACGTCTTCATCCGCACATTAACTTCGTCTTTGTTTCTACTCCTGAAGTGCATGTAAAATTGTAAACAACAAAAAAAAAAAACATGCCAGTGAAGAACACTTGAGTGTTGCTGGAGCGATGTAGCTGAAGTTCATTGTCACAAAAAAAGGAAAAAAAATTTTTAAAAAAATTTGGTTTATTGTGAAACGGTTAAGGTCATTTTGTATGTCAGTGAGACATTGCTAGTATGCAACGCAATATGCAATAGCTTCAGAAATACTCTAGAATCAGTTAAAGGAAAGCTGAACATTCTTAATGCAATTCTCAGCAGTCAAGTATGTCTTTAATATGAGGCTCAGTGTGCACTATGCACCTAAGAAAATAGGATGAATTCAGAGTTACATTTCACTTAACACGACAAGAACTCAATTAAATATAATTAAATTAAAGAAATTAGCACAATTAAAGGGAGCACTGTACTGTTTAAAGGCAAAGGAGAAGGGATCTTATTTATTTGGTGAGAGGTACTCATGATGTGAATACCTGACAAGGTTTAACCATGTTTCAATAGTTCTGTAGCTGTTACAAACAAGTGGGGAATTGTTTTTGACTTTTTAGGAAAGCGCTTTTAATAAGTTGGCCTACTTTACAGTGAATCAATAAAAATATCAGTTTTAATATCAGTTTTCTGTCTGAGACAAATTAAAGTAAAAGACCTATCATGCACTATAGACAGACAGACAGACAGACAGAGACACACACATACTTTTTTTCCACTTACTTCCATTGTTAATTGGCAGATACATACTGTATGCATGTATGCAGGGACCTACAATACACACGTTTACAAGGTTATTGATTCACTCAAACAGCACCCCACCGCATGCTCTTCTTATCCAGCTACCAACTTCGCTTGAGGGTCAATCTAACATCTCATAATGAGAAATGTCACCTTTCCTCACCCAAAGTGGGACAAAAACAATTTGGTTCAGAACATGCGAAATGTTCTCAACACGGCGCCATTCACCAAGCTAAGTTTAGTAAGACGGCCTCAGGCAGGAAAGTCTAGTCAGACAGATTTAGCGGATTAAATCAAAATAGCACTGGGGCACTTTTACACAAGACAAGACAAAGGACACAGTGTTTAATTTATAACTAACAAGCAAATAGATAACGCTGAAGCAAGAAATCAGGTCAGTGATGGGCTGACAAGTGTTTACATTCGCAGTAATGATGGGATTAACTGGGATCATCTTCAGGCAATATTTAAATAACACGCAAGGATATCAGGGTGAGATCCTCTGATATTTAAAACACATGCATAGAGCTCTAAAAATGGACAGAGGTCATTTTCGCAGTTTTAAACTTTAAGTTTTACAATAATTAAACCAGGAATCAGCTAATAAATACCAGGCGGGCCAGCTAATTACCCATTAATTAGCCCAATGATGTCAAAGGCTGACACCGCTTGTACAATAAGTGCTTGTTATTGACCAAATTAAATACTGGGACATCTGAGGAGGTTTGCCTCCCGCACACTATTTTTTTGAACTGTGGTCTAAAAGCCAATGAGCACGTATTCAATTTGTAAACAACTTCTGTTTTTTTTAAACTGCAAGAACACCTCTGCGCTTTGTTGGAGTAATTACACCCTGATTCAGTTTTTTACCACCAATGCAACATTTAGGCTTGATTTTTCTAGTGTTGCAGAGCGTGTGACAGCAGAAAGACATTAAAATATAGTATAATATAATAGTACTAGTAAGAGCATTTTCATTACCGGTTATTCTGACAATTTTCTTGATTAACAGATTCATAATTTAGTCTATAAAATGTCATGAAATGGTGATAAAACATCCCCAAAGTGATGGCTTCAAACTGCTTTGTTTTGTCCAGAACGTGCGGTTGATTATCACATAAAACAAGAAATGCTGTAAAGTTTTTCAACCAAATCTAGATAATTCACGTCTGTCAGCCCAGTCACTCTGCATCTAGCGAAAATCAACTTTCTAACCAGCTCTGCGGTAATGCTTTCCTCCGATCTTTTGTATCTGTGAAGAAGAGAGTGTTTGGGCAGGATTATATTCGTCTCTCCTTCCCTTCAGCATGAACAAAATATTGAAGTTCAATACTCCGGAGCTGTGCACCACCTCTAAAATGTCTATCTGCATTATGATTGACGTGTTCTATAAAAAAAAAAAAAAAAAACACAGTCATTTGTGCTACACTGCAGAACTGCGTGTTTTAATTATACCGTCGATCCAGCCTATGGGCTCCTAAATCCGTACACCTCATTAATATTCCTAAACAAGCTTTCAGCTACTCTAACATTGCACACTGATAATCAAGGACATCACACACACTTTATACGTGGGCTCTGGAAGCAGACGGACTGCCCACCACTCACAGCAATTTCAAGTAATAAAAATATTGACCATATGGTGGAAAGTGGGTGGGCTGTTATGGTAATGCTTTTTAATACACTGAAATAGGCTTGCAGTAGGAATTAACATATTTCTCTTTGTCCACAAAGAGGAGTACATGTAGAGGAGGATTATTTTGAATATATCATCAATAACGCCGCTGTGAGGCCCTTTATGGGGTAAGCTTGAATGTGGACTGTCCATCAATATAAATTAGATGATTGGTGACGAGGCACGTCCACATGTATTGCTCCTAGAGGTATGGGTCGATGCCAACCAAATTCAGCCAAATTTCATCGTTTCAGTGATCATACGCCACTGTTAAACTCTTTTGACAGTACATGATCATAATATGAAGTCTGCCTTAATTCTAGAGTGAAAAACAAAACCTAGATTTGCATGCAGGGCAAGTTTTTGACTTCAGCTATAAGGTCAATGCATTTTTATTCAAGCATAGTTCTGTGCCAAAGAGCCAAGGTCACCTCACCTAACATGAAACTTTAAAAGTGAATTGACAGATCACCTGAAATGCAGTGCAGACAAGTATTCTGTAATGAAATGATTGCTGGAGGTTATTACAATAATGTAACAGAAACAGAAAGTAAGAGTAGGTTCACGAGAGGAAAGTGTTTCCACCTTCAAATGAGGAGGTATTTTTTCAACTTTGCATATATAAATACAGTGGCTTGCGAAACTATTTGGCCCCCTTGAACTTTGTGACCTTTTTCCACATTTCAGGCTTCAAACATAAAGATATAAAACTGTAATTTCTTGTGAAGAATCAACAACAAGTGGGACACAATCATGAAGTGGAACAAAATTTATTGGATATTTTTAACTTTTTTAACAAATAAAAAAACGAAAAATTGGGCGTGCAAAATTATTCAGCCCCTTTACTTTCAGTGCAGCAAACTCTGTCCAGAAGTTCAGTGAGGATCTCTGAATGATTCAATGTTGACCTAAATGACTAACGATGATAAATGGAATCCACTTGTGTGTAATGAAGTCTCTGTATAAATGCACCTGCACTGTGATAGTCTCAGAGGTCTGTTTAAAGCGCAGAGAGCATCATGAAGAACAAGGAACACACCAGGCAGGTCCGAGATACTGTTGTGGAGAAGTTTAAAGCTGGATTTGGATACAAAAAGATTTCCCAAGCTTTAAACATCCCAAGGAGCACTGTGCAAGCAATAATATTGAAATGGAAGGAGTATCAGACCACTGCAAATCTACCAAGATCTGGCCGTCCCCCTAAACTTTCAGCTCATACAAGGAGAAGACTGATCAGAGATGCAGCCAAGAGGCCCATGATCACTCTGGATGAACTGCAGAGGTCTACAGCTGAGGTGGGAGAATCTGTCCATAGGACAACAATCAGTCGTATACTGCACAAATCTGGCCTTTATGGAAGAGTGGCAAGAAGGAAGCCATTTCTTAAAGATATCCATAAAAAGTGTCGTTTAAAGTTTGCCACAAGCCACCTGGGAGACACACCAAACATGTGGAAGAAGGTGCTCTGGTCAGATGAGACCAAAATCAAACTTTTTGGCAACAATGCAAGACGTTATGTTTGGCGTAAAAGCAGCACAGCTCATCACCCTCAACACACCATCCCCACTGTCAAACATGGTGGTGGCAGCATCATGGTTTGGGCCTGCTTTTCTTCAGCAGGGACAGGGAAGATGGTTAAAATTGATGGGAAGATGGATGGAGCCAAATACAGGACCATTCTGGAAGAAAACCTGATGGAGTCCGCAAAAGACCTGAGACTGGGACGGAGATTTGTCTTCCAACAAGACAATGATCCAAAACATAAAGCAAAAGCTACAATGGAATGGTTCACCAAAAAACATATCAAGGTGTTAGAATGGCCAAATCAAAGTCCAGACCTCAATCCAATTGAGAATCTGTGGAAAGAACTGAAAACTGCTGTTCACAAACGCTCTCCATCCAACCTCACTGAGCTCGAGCTGTTTTGCAAGGAGGAATGGGCAAAAATATCAGTTTCTCGATGTGCAAAACTGATAGAGACATACCCCAAGCGACTTGCAGCTGTAATCGCAGCAAAAGGTGGCGCTACAAAGTATTAACTCAATGGGGCTGAATGATTTTGCACACCCAATTTTTCATTTTTTATTTGTTAAAAAAGTTAAAAATATCCAATAAATTTTGTTCCACTTCATGATTGTGTCCCACTTGTTGTTGATTCTTCACAAAAAATTACAGTTTTATATCTTTATGTTTGAAGCCTGAAATGTGTCAAAAGGTCACAAAGTTCAAGGGGGCCAAATAGTTTCGCAAGCCACTGTATGTTTACACAAGCACGGTTAGTGATGAATGAAGATAAATCAGTCATTTACACACAGATGATTAAGTTTAAGAATGTGGTTATGGTTAAAAGGCCTATGCGTAGTTATTATGGATGGTTAAGAATGTTTTGCATATATAAAAATGACTAGTTAAAAGTCAGTTAAAAATAGGTCACAGATGTTCAGTTAGTTTGTTTAACGGTTGGGCCGCTGACAGTTTAAAGAATGGACAGCCCATGTGTGACATCACCCAGGATATACTAGGCTGTAAAAATGTTTCACATACATATCTCTGCTGTAAAGTTGGCGCTTGTGGAGATTGACTTGTTCTGTAGCCAGTCTCGGGTGGCTGCTCGAGGTACTGCAGTTTTTGATGCTTCACTTCACAGCCACGGAGGTTCCCAGTTGGGTTGGACTTATCTTTTCTTTCCTAATATCATCATTCTGATACTGTAACTCAGAGTAAAGATCTGACTCCTGACCTAGAACCATAAATAAAACAATATCACAGTGAGTGAATGAACATAAATGACAGACCTAATTCCAGCTTCTTGGTTGTGATGATGTTCTACTTTATAAATAATACATTGAACATTAAAATAATATTGAGATTAATCAATAATGACAATAATCGTTAGGTGCAGCCCCAGTACATTAGGTGGATCTACCACATATGTCGTTAGCTGCTGTCACTTCAGCTACCTTTGTTGTTCAGACGGTATGAGTCATCCTCTCATTCTCTCTCGTGGCTCCTCCTATAAACCATTTCTCAAAGCTGATCAGACTTAAACAATGCAACAGAACCACACTGACTTCATCCCATCCGCAACTGTGACTGCATGACATCATGAAATGTAACAAAAAGCCTCCTGCTCTGTTTCACATGTAGTATCCCCTCAGCACTCACAGCCTCCATGTACATACGTCTCTGTCACTGTGCCTTCAATAAGTCAGCCTCAAATCCATCACCCGAGCAGTAGATCAGGTAACACTGGCATGGGTGCAGTTCTTATTTGTGCAAAGCAAGGTCATGGAGCCACATGGATGCCGGATCAATCAGACAGATTAATGAAGCACAGCCTGCTGACATGACGAATATTGACACCCCTATTACATCTTGGTCGTGCAGTCCTCAACACTGCTTAAATAAATCAGGTCCGAGTAGGAGAAGGCAGGTAAACTTCTGAACCTAATCCTTCACTTGATAAGCAGAATACAAGAAAAGTTGAAGCATAAAAATACTGCAAATGAAATGTTTTTACTTCACATCTGGGCTTTAGGTAATAAAAGCCAATAATAAAAGCCAAGACAACCTACTTATCAGAAACTCATACACGTTAATTGTTTTTGGGGGGATTAATTGTTTGATCATTTAGACAAAGAAATTGTCAGTGAACATGCACGTGTTCATCTGTAAATAGCCTGCCTTTTCCAAATGTACATATATTAAGTTTATGTACAAAAAACAAGAGAAAAGCAATATTTGTGAAAATGGAAGTGGACATTAGCCTTAAGTAATTAGTAAATTAATCAATTAGTCGTCTACAGCAAATTAATCATCAACTACTTGGATAAATCAGTTTGTCTTTCAGCCATTTTCCAAACAAACATTTTCTGATTCCAGCCTCTCACATGTGATGATTTGCTGTTTTTCTATTGAATATCTGTCCGTCCGTCCGTCCATCCACCCATCCATCCATCCATCCATCCATCTCTTGTAACCACTTATCCTTATCAGGGTTGTGGGGTGCTGCAGCTGATCCCAGCTGGCATTGGGTGAGAGGCGGGGTACACCCCGGACAAATGGGCAGTTCATCACAAGGCTGACACATAGAGACAAATGACCATTCACACTCACGTTCACACCTACGGGCGATTTAGAGTTACAAATTAACATGTTAAGTGCATGTCTTTGGACTGTGGGAGGAAGCATAAGTACTCAGAGCAAACCCACGCAGACACTGGAAGAACATGCAAAGGCCACACAGAAAGGTCTTAAAATTAATTATGTTATGAGTAAATGTGTTTTTTATATAATTCTTTAATATTTCAGAGACTAAAAAAATCAGAAGAAGAAAATAATTGGCAGAATAATCAATAATTGTTGTTAGTTACAGCCCTAAACAAAATGTTTGGCAAGTTTGCTTGCACACTGGGGCACACTGGGGCAAAAGCACGATCTTTGAAATAAACCTAAAATTGCATGCATGTTATTAACGCATCTATTGCCCAATCATGCACTGAATCAAGTCTACCCAGCATCACAGGAAACACATAGAATGATGAAAAGCTGAATTAAACATCACATCTTGGCCCACAGCTCAGCAGCATATGGAAATATGTAGTTGCTTCGACTTAAATGAGGTGCTTCAACACTACAAGCACCACAAACATCATTTTTCCTGCAAAGATCTTGGTTGTATTTATGACGACGGGGACTCAGAGTGGGCCAGAACAAATGGCATCCTCCATTTTCAATCAATAGCAGGATTAACCTTTGCTATCAGCAGCGCCTCTCTTAGCAAAATGCGGAGTCAAGATTTAGGATTATACCTGCGAAGACATGCTTTAGCTCATTATTAGACTTAGATCATCAGACCTGTACGACATCCTATATATCACTGGCATTAGGTTACCATTAATGACTCAGTAATCCTTCAAATCTCTCCAAAGAAATGCACCTCATCATGAGCCTTTCTGGAAATGAATGTCTGTGCAGGGGTGTCTTCGGTAATGATCCTCCATATTTTTAGAGGCGAGCACTCCACTATGGTGCCCTCATCAAAGCTGGTCTTAGAACATTTAGATAAGTACCACGATGGTGATTCTTATTATTTCTATATTACTCACAAAGCACTCATAAAACTGTTTTACTGCACAGAGCAAAACCCGCTTCTTTGAACAATAACGCAACACAACCATCTGAACACAAACTATTTTCTGAAACTGGTTCACTCCTCCACCCCAGTGTCAAAACATTAGCAGAATAATTAATTTCTTGATTCACTTAATTGCAAATAAGTTTCCTATTCCGTTAATCACTCAACTCATCCTCAGTCATATTCAGGGCTCGACAGTTTGGACCATTTTGAGACACTGGTAACCAGTTCTTGTCCTTTGTCTGTCATCAGCACCGGCTACTTTTAACAATTAAAGAAATAGCGACAGGAAATTGCAAAACATTTACCAAAATCATTTTTTTCGTTGCCTCAGTAATTAAAAATTGCTGTCAGAACCAGAAACAGACAACGCTGCGTGTGCACTGGTGCATTTACTCGCCCACAGGCATCTGTTGACAAATTAAGTTGTTTGGCTGTGGAGTGAAAAAGTTCGACTAACCTGTCAAATGTGCAAATTGAAAATGAGATGAACCTAAGTGAAAAACAGAAAGGACATTTGTGAAGTTTTGAGAAGCAAAACATCTTTTCCTGTTTAGCTGGAAGCAGAATTAATTTTTGAGGGATCTGTGACGAATATGACAACAGCTGCAACAACTTCTGGTATCAGATGACAATTAAGATTCAAATTCTTCAAAAGTATCAGATTAAACACACGACAAGTTACAAGTTTCTCAGTTACTGTAGTAAAGCTTTTAAACGTTCCTTTTACATCATTTTCACTAGAGCTGATGTATACCTGCAAAGTATTTCAATTCAGTATTTCAATATTTTCAGTGATTTTTACTGACTGCCAGCCTGGCAAGTGGCCATTGAATGGCACATCAACACAATATGTTTCACAGTGCTGAGAGAAACAATAAAAGAAAGTAGAGAACAAGAAAAAAAGACATAAAAATAAAAATCAGTAATTGACAAGAGGGGTCATTTATGCCTGTTTTGTCTGCTTTCTGTCACTGTTAACTTAATATCTTTGGGTTTACGACTGTTGGATGAACAAAACGAGCCATTTGAAGACATCACTCCCACACCAAATGAATTCAAGATCATCAAAAATTTGAAAACATCCATTAGTTCCGACATCATCTTATGAGTATTTGTGTTTATTTATTCCAGCTGTATCATGCTGGCTTCTAAGCGCGATGACCTAGTACTAAAATGGTGTTATTCAAATGTACTCCTTTCCTGGCCCACATAGAAAATCCAGTCTGCTTCTATTCAACCCACATAAAACAAGGAATGACGGCCCATTAGTGATCCAGATCAGGACCAGGTTGCCAGAGCAGGACTGTTTATGGGACATGGTATAGCCTTACCTCGGCTGACAGCTCACTGGTCCTCTATAGGGCTCAGACAAGGTTCAGTAATGTAACCAGCCTTTCAGGTAAACCTCGACCAACAAAAGCAACATATCACCCGCAGTCTCCTCAACAATGATGGACTTTTACAAGCATTACTACAGAAAAAAACCTCTATAAACTTACATAAACCACAGCCGCTCAGCTCACAGACTGTTCTGGCAGACGTCACAGTAGCATGGCTACACGCAGGAACAGTTTGGTCATCAGACAGGAGTGGTGTGTGCATGCCTGCTGCTCCAGGACCAGGACTGACACCTGTGCAACACCCCTATATACACTTAAAACTTCACTCTTACTAAATCCTCAATGTATACAGGACGTTTATATCTATTTACTTTGTGATACTTCTCCAGTACTTGGCTTATTTTTCAGCTTTTTAGCTCCTATGCTAAGCACACCTGTTCTTCTCATGCAGCACATTTCCTGTTGCCCAAATAAACCTGAAACTGAAAGCCACAGTTTGCAAACGACAACGTACAAAGACGGTTCAGAAATTCAAATCTCCAGAGCTCAGTCATAATGTCTGCTCGGTCGGTGCAATTAATTGTTCCCTGTGCTCAAAATATCTCCCTCAGAAAATAGCTTTGACTGTTAGAGGACCCCCTGTAGCGTTCACTTGACACGGAGAGCGGTGCTTCTGACTTTCATGCATACATGTGGAACATAATAAGTGACATTAACGAGGGGGTGTTTTCACCGTGGCTGCTCAAAATGAGAATTTCAAACGTTATGCTGCCACACTGTCCAAACTAATGTGCAGCAGTTTATAACTTGTTAAGTCGGCTAACTTTACGTTACGTGTTTGCACAAATGTTAGAGAGTCGGGCCGTGTTCGGGGCTGCACGCTGCTTCAGGTGACACTAAATAAAGAGCTTTGTGTGTGTGTTCAAAATGTGCAACACACCGTCAACTTTCTACCGCGCAGTGCCTCACTGTGAACGTCCCGTAGCAGAGGCAGGGCGAGAGAAGCTAACGCTAATACCGCTGACGGAAGTTAGCGCCTGTGAAGTGAAAGAGGAAAGCGAAGAGGAGGCATAAAAGTACCCGGTGGTGATGTCCGACCTCTTTCGTGCTCGCCGTGTCGCCGAAAGTCCTAAAAAAAATCCACACGAAAGTTTCTCTGCGTTGCTCTTGTTTCGCGGGTAACCAGGAAAGCCTCTGGTTAGCAACGAGACCTGTCAAACAATGGCGGAGCCAAGTACGGCAAGCCGGAGGCCGACACGTGCTTTTTGTTGACGTTTTTTTTTTCTTTTCAGCAGGGAAGTTTTTGGGGTGGACACGGACTTTATTCAGACCCGCACTGGGAGAAAAACAGCTGCCAACCTTTTACAAATCTGCTTATACATTAAGTTAGTTTATGTTTTTATCCATCCAGGTTATTTTTCACATTTTTACATAATTTGACTCATTGTAGTGTATGGCAGTAGGTCTGTACATTTATTTCCCAGGATGTCGATTCTGAATTACCCCTTTTTTTTGCTTATTTGCTTACTCTTCTACCAAAAAATGGTCATTAAAATGTAATTTATTTGATCCTACCTGCAAAATAACACATTCATAAAAGGATTTCCGATCATAAAGCAGATTTTTTAGTTTTGAAATGAAATCAAACATTGCATAATACCTGTATTCTAAAAACAAGGAAGCAGTCAAGTTATACATAGAGAATTTATGAACTGTGTACAATATTTTTGTCAACTTGTGTATGATTCTGCCTGTGTCCCTAAGCACAGATCCCTCTTAAAAAGTGTGCAGTAGTGAAAGTATTTATAAAGGATGGTTTATACTGGTTATACTGGCTATAGTCCTGTTCAATAGGGATCAGCCCCATTACATCAGTACAACAACAATATATCAAAACATGTCTGAGCAGTCAAAAGTATAGAAGTTTACTCGACAACAATGCATCATATTTCATAAAGTGATTATGCGTTTTGTATGTAAAATCTTCAGTAACTTCAGCTGTCAGATTGTCAGATTTATGAGAGAATAGTCAGACAGCAATGTCAACTCATTTCCCTGCCTTGTGAATATGTTATTGTGTGTGTTTTCTGTAATGAACTATAAGCAGATGGATACAGCCACATTCTGGATTCACTTTATGGTTTATTTGTTTGCACACTTTATAATGATGGAGTCCGCGATGACAAGAAGTGTCTTATTCTCCAAAATGATTCACACTTTTGACGGCAGTTTAAGGATATTTGTGTCGGCTGTTTTGGTTATGAATGGTGAGCTCCCGGCTGTTAGTGCATAAATTTATAAGCCGTAAAATGTCCCGGAAACTCCAAATTAGACAAATGTGATGAATTCAGTCTTTTTTCTCATCTTATTTCACATGAAATACATTGGATGGTTTTCTTTTATTAATTATACAAAAAATATATAATTTTAACCTCATGCAGTTGGCAGCTCAAATGTTTCTTTTAAGTTTTAACTGTAGCAGCTTTTAAAGACCCACAAGACTCATTTATGTCCATCTGCTGTATCTAATAGGAGTCGTTATCCTCTTTTACAACTGTCATTACTCTTCTCCAGTTATTTAATGGATTCCCTTCAAATTCCATTTCAAATTAATACAAGACTATTATGTAGATGAGCTTAATGAAAGTTGCATGACTTTTATGTACACGAGGAATAATTCACTGAAATTCCAAGAAAAAAATTCCACCAAATATGTGCAGTATGTTCTGCCTCATATGTTTAACGCTTCATAGTATAGTAAGTAAATGTTGCGTACTAGCAGTGGCTGGATAGTAACAAAATACATTTACTAAAGTACTGCACTTGTTTAAAATGTATTTGTTTAAATTACTTTTTACTCTATTAACTACAACTAGTTACAAGTCAAGTCACAAGTTACAACAAAACCAACATTTCTCAAACTCTTTAGCCTTGCCTGGAGCTCCTTATCATGTTTCAGTTATTCGTAGTTCCACTAAAAGTGAGTTCAACTCTAAAATCCTCAAGTGGTTTCACTTTAAAAATAAATAAATAAATAAAACTGTTCAGTGTGTAAAGAGGTAAAATGATTCATTATTTCACAAAAAGCAAAGATTAGAGAAACAGTGTAAAAATGTAATAGAAATTTGTGTATCAGAACATTGTTTTTGTTCGTTCCCTCCTCATAAATCACCTCACAGCCCCTCAGATTTATCTTGTGACCCTTGGGATCCTACCTAACTGCATATGAAGTAGTTATAAAACAAGCTTCAGCTCAGCTAGCTGCCACAGTAATATGTTGCTTACACACTGATGCATCAGAATTAAAAATGGAATAATGTCATCTATAATAACATATCTGTCGCTTTACTTCTGATACTTTGAAGTATTTATTTGATAATACTTTTGTACCTATGAAGGATTATGAATGCAGGACTGAGCAGTGATGACAACTTTGCTCTTTAAGCTTAAGATCTGAGATGAAAAGCTGGACTCGAAACACTCAGGTTTTTGTGACATGTTTATCCACACTCTTCATTCTTCATTTTGTTCCTGTAGCACCTGAGGCTTGGGATTTGTGAGGCTTAATTTGTCTGCATCATAATCTTTAACAGCTAAAATAGCTCAAAGCTGATTCTTCTCACTCTCTCTCAACACCACAGCACCACCAAGATGTCTTGACTTAATCACCCAAGAGCAGAGAAGTAATGGCCACCTCAAACCTCTTTTAATATCACCCCCCCCCTATTAAACAAATTGTTTCATGTTTTGCGTAATTTCACTTTCCTCAGAGTTGCTATGCCATCTCCTACTCTACCGCTTATTGTTACTGTTCTGGTGGCTAAGCTCTTTCAGAGATGCTGAGGCATGAACAAAGCCAGTGATATCTAGTGAATTCTCATTACAAGGGGATTATCATATGTGCCAGCATGCATCCCACTCCCACATCATTAAGTGTTTTGGACCATTTACAGCCAATTACACCATTGCTAATGCTTTTTTTTTTTTTTTTTTTTTTTTTGCACCCACCCACCCCCCCAGGGCTCATGATGATGTTTGACATATTTTGACTACTCAGCACGTACTTTTCATCTTTGGTTTGTTCTTTGGATCTTTGGATTGGAACACCTGGTACTCACTATTTGCTCCGGAGCAGACATCTCACTCCTTCTGTCTGACTTCTACATCTGTACCCATTAAAGCTCTCTATGTCGCATGCGCTCCAGGTAGAAGGGAGAAACTGGTGCAGTGTAAATACAGATCTAAGAGATCTATTAATGCTTAATGAGCCGTTAATATTCCCGAATGAGAAGTAATCCCAGTTAACATTTCTCTCAGCTGGAAGATGCGCCGTTACCTGGTTCACAGCAGGTTCCTTCAATTAGATGCCTACTGCACAGCCATAGCTCCACAACACTGTATAAAGTGCATATAGGTTTCTTGCGAATTTTCAATTAAACGACCCAGGCTTTTGTTCGCGTGTAAAGCCTATATGTTCCATCAAAATACAGAGGGTACAAGTTTCCTTCCTACATAATATCTTTTCATTCTAAGTGCAGACAAAGCTTCCAATCCTGCAGCATTGTGCAGGAGTGTGTGGGGGCTGGGTGGACGTGCTGGGGTGTGTTTATTTGACTTAAATCTAACCACTATCAAAGAATCTGAAAATAAAATTTGATTTCATTGTTTCACTGGGTTTCTCGATGCCGACGCTCCCTCAGTCATTTGCTGTGTTTGTCGCTCTCCCACTGCTCACTTTTTCACTCTCTCTCTGAAAATTTAACCACAGTAAACTTCTCTGTGTCACTATTTTGCAGCACAGACTGTGAGTCAGATTCAGGCATTGAGGCTGGGTACATGAAATAATAATGACGCTTCAGTACCTGGCCAGTTACCCTAGCCTAAGAAAGGAAAGAAAGGAAACCGCCAGCCTGATTTTGTACAATGGTAACAAAATCTGCCTTACAGCACCTCTAAAGCTCACTATTTAACACATCTCATTTGTTTCATCTGTACAAAGGCATAAGTGTAAAAAAACTAAATTTTCTGTTTCATGGACAGTAATGTGCTGGATTGTTTCTTCAGTGACTTCCTGGACTTATTTGTTTAATCCTTACAAAAAAACGGTGGTTTTTGCCAGGGGATGTGTGCCAGACTATTTCTTGGACAGGAGCAGCGACCTCCTGAAGCCTTGTCATCACTGTAAGGTTTCCAGGCAACCACTGGAGACTCCAGGAAGTCACTGTGGAAAAAGTCAGGCTCATAAACCCCAAGTAAAACTGGAAAATCGTCACTTTTACAGTTCTGTTTTTGTACGGCTGCAAGAATTATATTTCATGGACAGATCTCGGAGTGATGTCGTAGCAGATAAGCACATTTCCTGTAATCTCTTTAATGTATATTTTGGGATACCAGCACTTTTGGTTTTGTGTTGTGTTCGGTTTGTTGAATGGTCTGTTTAAATGTCGCGTGGACAGGGAGTTGGCCTTGGCACACAACACTACTGTCTTTTGCACTGTCCCTCATGTTTTGCTTGCTCTGCTGTTGATCTTTTCATGCTTATACCCACTACAGTCTTCCTTGTCTGTCTCAACAGTCTAAAATATGCCTCCCAGGGTTATTGTTTTTGAAACTGTATATTCTGTCAACACTGGTTTTCTAGTCAGCCCGTCTTTCTCCCTTTCCCCTGGCCTTTGCCCTTTTGGTTTATCCTTATTTTAGTCATGTCCCTCCTTTGTCCCTACTTGAACTACTGTGAAAATGTGAATATCTGTAACTCCTTTCATCAGAAGTAGCTCTACACAAATTTGAAAGGATATTCTTGGTAATTTCAGCCTGCTGTGAATGCTAATGTGTTTTCCTCATCATTGAGGCAATGAAAGTGGAAGAAACCCAAGCTGCAGGAATACTTTAAGGATACATATTTAAGCTAATGATGGACAGGCTGTTTTCAGACGTGTGTTAAAAAGATTTTCCTGTCAGCTACGGGGCTTTGATGGTAAAACATCCCAGCAGAGACGTGAAAAAGGAGATTACCTGCACAATATAAGTTGCTGTTGACCAGAGAAAAACATGTCTTTTCTCATCAACAGTGTATGCGAGAGCATTCAATATCAGCCCTCCTGCAGGCATCCAATCTCCTTCCAAGCTGCTGTCTGCAGCTCCTCCACCAGTCTGTTCAACTTTTCTCATTAGATTTCCCACTCTTATGCATCCCAAGTATTTTTGAAGTGCATAGTGTGTGGAATGATGCAATGCATTCAAGTGTCAAGCCTGCACAAATCTCATCATGTCCAGGGTGATTCACATGTGGAAAGTTTGGTATCCCAGCAACAGCCAATAAAAGCCGCCTTTGATTGGGTATCGCCTGTGGCTATCATAACTAAAGAGTCAACAGGGCCGCCATTCTATGAACCGATGAGAAGTGTTTACAAGCAATCAAAGGTTGTTTTAATCATTCTCACCATTGCGTGATAGACCAGAGAAATAATGGGTTTTCTTGTTTTGAATAAGAGCTGACATGCATGAAATCTCTCCATACCGAATGGTTGATTTTAACATGAGCACAGACAAAATGGATCCAATCAGGTATTTGAGCTGGGTGGTGATTGCTGAATTAAACCATCTGACTGTCTTTCACACTGGAGGGTCACATTCATGGATAGGTTTCATCGCGGCGTCTGATTGTGTCCTGATTGCCAGTGTTCAGGTGGAGAATGATTTCATGGCAAATGTTAAATCCCTTGTGGATTTATCACACTCTCAAGGCTTCTGCGCCGTGACACCGAACTAAGAAAACCCACAGACTCTTTCAGACTGAGGCGCTGAGGGAGCTGAATTCAGATTTGGCCTCTTTCTTTTCCATGTGCGCCATGCTTGAACACATGACACTTCAATTATGACGAGACAATAACTCGTAGGGAAAAACCATAAAAAAGTCAACAAGACTTGCAGTGTGCTACCAGGAGAGAAGGCTACGATAATTTTGTTACGCGGTCAAGCCAGCTCTGAATTGTCTGCAGTTTTCTAGCTAGAAGCTGCAGTTTGAAATCAAACTGGTCTCCTCATAGTGTTACTGCAAGGGTTGTTGTTGAAGAGAAGAGCGTCCCACAACGTCTAACTGACACTCTTGAGGCTCATCGTATTTGCCCAAATTAAATTCTGGTGTTAGATATGGACAAGACAAAACTGTCAAAAATTAAAAATTTTAATTTTAATTCATGTGCACTTCTAGAAACCAGCAACCACGAAAACATTTGACTTGCCAATTAAATCCTTTTCCACCTCTTATCCCTCTGGTATTCTTTGGTAAAAGGCCATCCCAGACCAGCTGGCTATCAAACATGCGCATTGTGGATTTCACACTAAAGAGAATTTCAGCTTTTGTCTAAAGTACAATTACCATTATCAGCTTCATATCATCATCATCATTCATACCTGTGCTTCAAGCCAAGTAAACTTGCCAAAAAAAGATCTAATGAAAGACAAAAGTAAAATATGGGCCTTGGGTAATCAAAGGTTCTGATGCATATCACTTCATATCTCCTCACAAACATCTATGAGTGGCTTTTGTTCTAATTCATTATCTTCAGTACTATCTTTATTTCACTTTTTAACTTAAAAATAAAACTACTTTTTGTATTTGACTTTCCGGCTGTTTTCTATGTAGGGTGATGTCCCGCTCTGAGCGGGGCGGTCAATCAAACCCCAGCTTTGAAAAGCATTATTTTTCAAATAGCTGTTTGGAGAGAGCAGTGAGGGCTGTCAGGGGGCGGGGCGGGCTGTTTGATCATGTCAATCAAACTGGGACACAGATGCAGGTTAAGGGCGCGCCCACCAACAAGAAACAATGCAAATCAGGTCAGAACGGCATGCAGCGCGAGACTGGAGAACTAGAACAATACTGGGTGGTGTAAAAGGTTTCTTCCACGAGCTTCTGCCCTGTAGATGGTTGACCTCTATCCTTTTTCACAGTAACACTGAACTTACTCTGAATATCTGTGGATGCTACACGCAAACACAGAAGCCCAAAGAGATATGTCTCACGTATTTTGGTTCCACTGTGTTTATCACGGCATCACTTCTCATCACAGATTTGTTTGAAGGTCAGAGCACTTCAAACACTAGAAATTCGGCACAGTAAGAATCGGAGTGCCTTAAAACCACCTTCCAAATGCATTGTGTTAAAATATAACTAACCTTTCAGATTACATTTGAATCAGTACTTTGAAGAACAAAAGAAAGCACAAGGCTATGTAGAGACCTAAGCCGGTTTGTTATGCTCTGCCTCTATCAAAGAGAATTATTTAAGACTATAACATGAAAGTTCAAAATTGTCTTCCTTTTTTTTTTTAAAAAAAAAAAACATTGTCACACATTCAGCTCTCAGTGGATTGCACACCCCACTTTGCTCTACATATTTGACACACTGGTAGGAGAATGGCTGTTCCGGTGGGCGATCGGAAACCACAGAGCAGTAATCTGCCACCCTGGATGGAATCATTTTCAAGTGACCAAACACATCATTAGTATCACTTAGTAATTCAAGCTTATTGTATAATTGGGTAATTACACAGTATATCAAGACAGATAAACATTTCTCTTTGCATTTGTTCTGCATGAAATGCATGTCATTTTAGCCAAGTAATCCATATAATTGGAGATCAGAAAGGTTGAATGTTATTAGGGACTCATTTGTTTGGTTCATTTGTTTAATAAAAACATTTATACATAAAGATTTATGTAACATAAGGGCCTATACTTAAATATAATGCAGTATATAATTTTAAAGTTATTAAATAAACAGATCATATCAGTGATTCATGAGCAGAGAGGCATTTCTTACCCGTTTTAGATCCTGTGGTCACACGAATGATAACGAGTTGTACACATTGCAGGCTGCTTTTATGTGCTAAAGCAGCTTGTATCTACAAATGCACAGTCACCATGGTAGTTTGTTTCCCTCAGATTATAAGGACACCTGATAACAGCTGATGTGATTGAATTTAAATGAAAAAGAAAGTTAACTTTTGTGCTCATGTCTATCGCATAACTAACCTCCTAACCTGTGCTGGGACGGAAATAAAAGGAGTGCATTAGAAGCACTATGTGCTGTATGTATCACGCAAGAGGTACATGACACAGACAGATACGGCGATATTGTAAAATTAGCAATAAGGAAAAACTCTGTTGCATAAAAATCCCAGAACGTAGAATTATAAATCTAACTGGGTCCTTAAGCAGTGTGACAAATTGAGGATAATGTGCTGATGCTAAGCAGGGGAATATAAGAATCTGAGAGCAGAGAGCTTTTCAAGATGGAACTTCCCCAAATGCCTGGAAGATAAGTCTTTGATGAGGACACTAAAGCTGAGAGCGCGCACCTAGACAAAAACGTGACAGATCATTACCTATGCAGCCCCCGCATTTATCTGCAAGGGGGCTGACGACGAGGTGAACTCCACGCACACTGCCGACTTTGAACAGATTTGTGGAAATACTGCTTGATTACAGCTTAAGTTGGCGAAATATTGGATGACATACTAATTTGTAGAACTGAATCCAGCACTGTAACAACATGTTTTCTCAGGTTTAATTTAATCAGTTTTGTTATTAAAGGAGATGGAGCGATTAAGTCGTGACAGCTGCTGTTGTGAAAAGTATACAGGAGCAACCCGAAATATTGATACCCAGTGCAGATAAGAGAAGACTTCTTCTTCACTGAAAGGAAACTCTCTTGAAAAGTTCTCCTAAAGGCAGAATCAGATCATTTGCTGAAGTAAAAGCACCAATACAAAATTCCTGTATACAGATATCTGTTTCAAAAATTCAAAATGATACTTATTCCACAAATATAATATAATGTACTGAAGGTCCATGTAAAGGCAATTCAGAAATTTCTTACACATTAAATATGTTGGGAAATGGTTGCTGAAAACATGCGAAAAGACATGGCACTGAGGCCACCCTGAGCATACCCCTGCAGATATAGATTAATTTAGCTCGTCCAGAGTGTTTCAAAGTTAGTCATGGATATATATATATAGTATAGTATGATGTATGAAGTACCATAAAATGGAAATACTCATATCTTCTTTCCACTACTGCCAATCTGTTTTAAAACTGACAAATGAATGAATTAAGCCGAATCTTTTGTTTCTTACCTCTTATCAACAGTATATCATGGTGTGCATAGCAGCACCTGACTACTAATTAACACAAGACAAAGGTGTAACATTCATCACTGTTTATGAGTCAACAACCATCACGCTTCAATTTTAACACTTTCGCATAGTTTTAAAGCTATGCCCCAGAGCTACAAACAGCACGTCAACAACAGATAACTGTCACTGGAAAATCAACTTTTGGCAGATTTTCTATAAAGGATGTTGCTGCAAATCACTGAGAAATGTGTTTATTCCTGACAGACGGGACAAATCAGATTATAGCTTGCCGTATCATACTCTCTATTGGATATGTGTGTAGAGCAAAAGATATTGGTAAACTCATTTTCTGGGACTATACTTTTAGTTTGTGAAAAGTGCACACATTTTAGTCTTGCATAGTATTGTACTATGCTTTCAGCTCCAATAAAGTATGTATTCATTTACAAACAATGCAACAGATTCTAATGAAGGTATCTGCCAAGCCACAAGATGTTCTGACTGAATGTATCTGCATAATGTTCAATGACAATGCACTACAATTTCTGCCCGTGATATACAATCTACTTTTTAGATTTTATTAGTGGATCCCTGTTTTTATGTTTGTATACACGTTCACCAGTATGTGGGTGACATGAGACGCAATGCAACTAGTGGTTTGGTAGTGTTCCACTGGTCTTTAGGCCAAAGAATGCAGTAATGTGCTAGAAAATGTAGGTAAGAAGAAGAGTGATAGCAAGTTTACTTATGTACTTGTTTACAAAATAATCAAAAATTAGTCTTTAGGCAAATGTTGTATAAGGAAGAAAATGCCTTGATTATATGGGAACACGTTTGAACTTCTTCAATGACTTGAAGCATGAGACATTAATTTAATAAAATAATTGAACTGAATTTTAACTCAGATTTAACCATTTAATATTTTCCTAACCTGAACATAAACCCCTCAGTTAAAAGCAAGGCAACTTTTTTTAGCAGGAAGTGTAAAATGTTGTGAATGTTAATTAAAATTGTGTATACTGTCTGCATATACTGTCTGCATTCGTGCAATCTCTATAGCTATGTAATCTTGGAAAGGTATAATATGTGTTGTTTAGTTGTTGAAGTATTTAACATGGGCTTGTGTAATGTTGGTGACCACAAGACGTTGATGTAGTAGTAGTAGTAGTAGTGTCTAAATCTGTCATGTCAGCATGTTGTGCTTCATTAATCCATGTGATTGATTCTGCATACATGGTTCCATGACCTTGCACCTTACAGTAGTTAGGTAAGTTTTAGGAGCTGGTGTAGACCTTAAGATGTAGTTGCAAACTCGTTTATATTAGAATCATCGCCATAAATGGGTTTGTTTATTTGCTTCATTACATGATTATTTCTGTCACAAGATATAAAAGATTATTCGACTTGGTTGAAAAGAATACATCTAATAATTGTACACTTTGTTTAATTCACTGATAGAATAATCATTCCTCTGAAAAATTTGTCATAAATTAAAATAGGTTCTGCTCATAGAAATAACATGCAGTTGTTAGGCTTTTCTTTTAACTGTTAAAAAAAAAACACCGGTACAACTGATAAGTGATCTTTTTTCTCGCCATAATTCCTTTCAAACAGAGAAAAAACAGAATATAAGCCAACAATGAAAAAATGTATAAACAATCTAATCTTACAATCATTGCCTCTGGATTAAAGATAAACCCCTCTCTCATTTATAAGCCCTGTGATCATAGTTGTACAACATACCAATAAAACGGAGAACAAGCGAATTCAGCCACATGATAACTTTATAATTTGGTCTTACTGAGCAGGTTTTCTATGGAGATACTGGCGCACAGAGACTGAAAAAGATCTGACACTGCAGAGGCCTCTCCCCGAACGCGTTGTACTGTTTGCACGACTTCTTCAACGTGCAAATTTAGCTGCTGTGCATTGCATTATTCCGTAGCCGAAGCTCGGCTCGCGCAGTAGTTTGAGGCTGTGAGGAGAGAATCAGCGAAGTTGAGTGTTGTCCACCATGAGGCTCCTCTGAGAAATCAATGCTGGTTACTTATGTGTGATGGAGAGGCTTTTAAGCATGCACAACACTTGTGCAGAACTGTAGAGCGAGTGTAGTAGCAGAAGTGATCCTACTGTATGTCTTATTCCTAAAATAATGTAGATACAGCATGTAGCAACTAATATAACCTTGCAAACATTGGCTTTGAGTTCCATTAGTTACATCTGTGGCACTGAATTTGAAGGAATAGCTCAACATTTCGGGATACAAAATCTAAAGTCATGCTTGATGTATGACAAAGAATGAGATGTTATTTCCTTTCTGTTAAGCTAAGCTTACATGCTGTAACTCACATTGATATCATGCTTCTCATCAAACCCCCAACGTTCCCAAAATGTCAAAGTATTCTTTGTTAAACACACAGTTTGCCTTTCAACTGATGAACAGTGTGTTGTATGTGTAAGCCTGGACACAAGGTAATAGTATAGGCTTTCCACAGCACCATCAGAGGGATTTTGGAGCTGGATACGCACTGAACATAACAAGAAGGGGATCTGCAGTAGTTCAGACATGGTTAGGATGCCCCCCTGAGCACCTGCCTTTGGACACGTTTCAAGCACAAATTAATGGGAGGAGACCAGCCAGGTAGGGAGGCCAGGGGCAGACTAGGACATGCTGGAGGGGTTATATCTCCATTGGAGGTCCCCCTGGGGAGAGGTAGAGTGAGCCTGATGGGGCAAAGGAGGCCTGAACCACTGTGCTCACCCTGCTACAACTGCAGTCCTGACAAGGATAATAAGTACCTGGAAGATGGACTGAAAGTTGGCGAATTGTTTATTTGCGGTGGCTGTTGTTCAGCAGTGCTTTTGCAGTTTATTGGCTCTCTGTTCCGAGCGGTTACTTGTAATGTGCAGGTGAGGGAGTTTATGGAGTAAAAAAAAAAAGAAAACAAACAAAAAAAAAACATATGTACAATGTACTGTACTGTACATTTCACAGTGGAATACAAAACTGCAAACTACAGCCACAAAAATGAGCAGAATTAAGTCAGCATTACTCTGACACCGTTTTAATAATTCTTTTAATTATTCTGTCTGTTGCACCCAGGCCCAAGCCAATTCATTTTCACCGAAGATGAAAAATGGGTCACGGATAAATTGTTTTAGTTTTCCTAAAACATTGGGGCACTGTAAATGTAAAAAAACACAACTCAAACTGAAGTAAATAGTCCATTTGTTGGGGAATCTTTGCAGAATAAAGATTTAAACAGAACTTTAATCCATTTACTGAGTATTTACAGCAGCGGGGTGGTGTGTGTGATATAGACCTCTGCAGTGGTGTGGCTCACTGGTGTGTCTTTAGTGCTCTTTAGACTAAAATACTAAGTATAAGCTTTATCAGCCTTCGGCTACATGGACAACACTTGTTGGTAGTAATATCTTTTATGATGTACACAAACAGCTCCGGCAACACACGGCGGCCACCGGAATCAAATCTCCAACTTGGATACCTGTTGTGTGATATAAGATGCACGGTGCATCAGCTGCAGGGGAGACGGGTGGAGAGGGCTCCGGAGAGCAGCGCCAGGGGAGGTGATTAGCGCACCTGCATCTAGTTGTCTAATCACTCTCCCCTTTTTAACACAGTAGCACGCCAGAGCTGGGAGAGAGGGACGAGACGAGCACAACCACCTTATAACCTAAAAATGTCACTTTGCCAATTTTCCTTATTGCCATCTATCATCTCTGGAAAATTTAGCATATGGCCAAGCTATGTTTCAACAGGGAATGACTGTGGTACTGGTGTGCAGGATAAAGATTGGGATACATTCACTGCAGGAAAACACACTTTTATCAGATGAATTTTGTTTGTTGTGTCTAAATCTAACATTCTGCGTGTCGTCTTGGCAGTGGTGTTCATGATGCGGTGTTTTATTTGGAGATCTGTTGAACGCTTTGGACAAAAAGGAAACAAAGCACACAAACTGTAATGGTGCAGTATATTTCTGAAGGTGTATGTTTTGTGTGTGGTCATGTCTTGACCAATGTTATTGATACAAGTTATTTTCATATTGCCTATTTCTATATTTCCTGCCCACGGTTTCATTTTTTTTTCTCCTCCAGGTTTATACCAGGCATGGGTTCAGAGATTTGTCAAAGCTGACCTCAGAAGAGCAACATTACCACTGCCGTAGGCTGAATACACAAAACTCAGGCCTGCATTCTGCGTCTGAACAGCAGAGACATTAGTCCCATTTATTACCCATCCTGGCCGAAATTGTTTTTGTCCTTCACAGCGAGGGTTCGGCTGCATTTCCAATTACCAAAGACACTGTGTTGACCCTCAAGGGCATCAGAAAGATGAGAAAATATGTAGATGTAAGGAGGTTCCATTCTATTCAATCAATATTCTTTTTATAGGCCCGTGCTTGTCTGCCAGAGGAACAGCAGGAGTATCTTTATCTGCAAAACATCACTGACACAGGCTGAATCATGACATGATGTGTGTGGATCAGAGCACAGGCACTTGTTTCATCTCGTTCGCAGGTTCATAGCACAAGTTTCCATTTCTGTAACTTCAAAAGCCTGTTTGATTTTCTAACCTCTGACCTATTTCAGTATGAAAGCGTAATATACTGTGTCTGTGACAGCCACTCAGCCCCATAATGTACCTCAGTATAGGAGGATGAGACCTGGTGTGGGAGATTTGAGCATGTCACTCTAATTGGTATCCCACTGGTTATTATGGATGCCTTTTGATTGGGTGATGGAGCGTTGACTGACTAATTGCCTGGAAGGAAGAGTTCTGAACCTGGTGAGCCAGACAATGGACCCGGGTGAATTCAGGTAAATGCTTATGCACTGTAGTTGACAGAAAAAGAACCGTGGCAAGAAAAATGTTCAAGTATTAGAGAATTTTGAAGTATTTTCTGTCTCATTCTGCGGAAATAAAACTGAATATAAATGATGCATAAGCAGGATAGGCAGTTACTGTGAGGCTACAACTTCAGCCTCATATTTTAGTCTATGTTTTTAGGCTGATTACAAGCGTGATGAAAGCTGTTGGCAGTTCACTTTTGCAGTGTACCCATGATCTACAGATAACTGCCTCTGGATTACAGTGATACTGGAGAAAACTTCACAATGTGATGCTCCTCAGACATGTTCCGCAGTGACAAAGAGTTCTTTTTTTCCCACGATTTTGTGGATTTATTAACTTTTGTTTGCACTGGACATGGGACAGTGATATTGTGATATGATCAGAAAGTAACTTCCCATTGTGTTTACGTGTTGTATGGCATGAATCTTTGCCTGGTGTCTCTTTTTTTGCCACTCTCACCTCACATTTGCAGTAGACTGGCTCCAACGTTTCATCGGCATGAAGTGTCCTGTGTTATGGATCTTGTTTATATGGCATCGCTTCTTTATTTACAGCTTGTTTGGCAAAGCACACAAGGTGAATTACACAATCCAGCGCCAACATTTTGCCAAGAAGTGTGGCATGCTGCAGTGGAAGTGGAATAAATGCATCTGCTTATCCAACTTTTCTACCTACCACGATGAAAACATATTGACATATTTAACACTGTAACATGCTATTTAAATTGGAACATGAACTTAATCACAGGCAGACATAACCAGTAACAGGTAGGGACCATATACCCCTTATATCTGGTTACATCTTGTTAACGGAATGCCACCAAGATAGCAGGAGATATGTGGACAGGCTCCAAGAGACATCAAACAGATTTTTGGGCCCATATCAGGCACCTGTGATGTGGATTTACATCCACAATAGGATTAAATACGGACCGATTTTACTCTTCTTTTTCTATATCCTCTCCTATTTCTCACAACAACCGAATTGAACATGTTGAACCGAATTTAAATGTCTTCACTTCATCTCCTGATCCCAGTGCTGTTGCCACTCTTTATAGATTTTCTTCCATGCAGTGCTCTTTCTCTCTGATTTTAAAACTTTAACACAGATGTCCCTGTTGTGTTTTTAACAGCTTGTTTGGCTAGTGTGCCCACTGTCTTAATACACAGAATGCCTGTATAAGGAGGAACCCAAATGAAAGTGACCTCAGAAGGTTGCTTTTATTATTCATGAATATTTTGCCATTATTTTGAAAAAATGCGTTTAGAAATTACTGGATGCACCTGACTTTTAAAATGCACAAACAAACTGGATCCTTCCATCCACCCAACCTGCATCGAGTCTGTACACTCTTTCTATGTTTACACGCTTTGTGTCTGTATTTTTAGCCCAGTCTTTGACGAAAGAGAAGATAAAACCTTGATGTTTTCTGTCAGTGTCCATCTCTAGATTTCTTTCAAAGACTGTGACACAGATTTGCCCTTTGAACTGACATGTACATATAATGGAGGTAGGTACCTTCAGGAGGTATTGTCAACATGTGACACTTATCCCAATCTGTAGTTTATGTTAACTTTGCATGTTTGAATTAATTAAGTTACCATGTGAAATAAATCATAGTAAGGGTGTTTGAATTTGACTACTTTAAGACAACATGTAGTTTCCTTCTGCGTCCAATCACATATAACTTGGTTTGGGAACAGCTTGAATTCATACAGAGCTATAGAAGAGATGACTCCCCCTCCTTTTTTCTGCTCCAAAATGTCTGGAGGGTAGTCAAACGTGCTGCTGTCCGATGTTCACGATGCAGCTCGGTTCTGCACACACAACCTTCTGTGCTTAATGCCGACCATCACAGTGTCCTGAGATGAGTATTAATGTGGTGTCTGAGAGCAGATGATGTCTGGCAGAGGTGTGTGCCATTGGTCTGTTTCTCATGAAAACAAGCCATGCATTGTTTCTATAATTTACAGTTCATATTACGGTAAGATTAAACACTCTTGCCTAGCAGTCCTTCGCTGTATATTCCAGTCATCATAGCAATAAGATGACAATACAAAATAAATTGAGACGTGAAAATAATTAACAACACATTTTTTAAAATTCATTTTATGGTGTTTCACATTTGATGTTGTAATCATAAAAACAAAACAAAACAAAACAAAAAAGGATATCACAAGAGGACAAAAGCACACAAAGCAATGTGACTATAAAAATAGTGGAAGGGATTTCAAAAGATGAAGTAGATTGCCTTGAGTCCTCATTCCAAAACCTACTAGCCCTGATTGCAAAAACCTGCTCAACACTAGAATAGACTTTGCAGGAGCCAAAAGGATCCTGCCTGAGGAAAAAAAGATTGTGCTCTGTCTCAAAAGGGATTGACATGTCTGCAGTAGAGCCTGCAGTCACCCTTACCTGGGCATTAAAAGTGATATCATCTATCCAAAACCAACAGCTGACTTAAGCCACAGAGGGAACCAAAACTCTAGTGAAGTCAGTCGATAACATCTCCGGTTAAGGCGAAGAGAGCTCTTTTCATAGTAATTTCAGTAAAACATATGTGGCGAATTAGAGAACACATCAGGAGTTTCAATGAGAGCCATTAAATATTTTTCAGATTTGGCCCATAACAAGAAAACTAAGTCCATACCGAGTCTGTTTTCCGCCGCCAGGCTCATAAATTTGATGATGCTCAAAAGTGAAAACATTTCCAAAAGTTAATTTATGAAAAACTTGAACATATCGTACACTATATGGAAGCAGCAGCAAAAAAATATTTTTGCCTCTAGATCATCTGATAAATCCACCACGTCTGTGCTGTTTACAATGGAGAAGTGCCAAAATTAAGTTTAAGTATAAACAAAGGCGTTAGTTTGCCCACTACATTTATTTCATTTTTGTGTTTGCTGGAATGCAAAATGAAATGGAGGAGCTGCTCACAGCTGGAAAAAATTAAACCAAAAATGCAGATGGTGGTGAGACGGCTCCAAAATGAAAACAAAACATCATAGGAAAAAAAAAACATTTGGTTTTCTCTTTAGTTTGATTGTCGGGAAGTCTTTCAAGGTCACGCTTTGATTGACGTCTGTCAGTGCATATCTCTATCGTTTCCTGTTAGAGCAAAATTCAAGTCTTATGTACTAATTGGAAACACAGTATGAAAGTAGGCAGACCTGTCATTCGAAACTTTCGTTGCCTGGATGTATTTTGTCTCTCAATTTGCAAATAAATTTTGAAGCAAACATCACGTGTTTCTTAACATAATGAGAGAATGTAGTCAATTAACATATCACGCAAGCTATTAACTCATTCATACTGAATGTGTCGGTAAAACAGTCACTGTATTTCATGAGTTTCCTCCAGCATATGTTATATTATGGTATAGGAATGCCCTTGATGACATATAAGAGTTTTCAGATCTGAACACAAATATAAACACATTTTCTGATTTAACTTCACCACTTTTGGTTAGGTACAAAACTCTGTGGTTGAAGCTGAGGAAAGATGATTGGGATTGGGTTCAGTCAACTACTCGGGAAATTCGGGAAACTTCTTCATCATGGTTAACAATGGTTATGATTGGGGAATGATTGCAGTCATGGTTAAAAGAAATCAGCAGTGGGAAGTATGATGAATACCCATGTGCCTGCCTGTGCCCTCAACCAAATTTTGTAGTTAAAAGATAAAAGTAACATATAATCCTTTCTTAAGCATCATACCATAAGCATCTACAGTATAAGGTACATGCCAATTGGTCATAACAAACACAGGCATATATTTATCCTCAGTGTTCCGACATTGACTTCTTCCAGGCTTCTATGTTATATCTGTTGTGTTGAGGATGTGAGACAGCCCTATCCTCTGACCTCAGCTACCATAGTAATGTAATTTATCCTAAACACAGAGGAGAGAAGTCGATGTACCTCACAATCTAAGATAACACCTTCCACTGTCCCTGCAGGGACCTCAGGACATCTGCTTGACCCTAACCCCCATATGTGGCATGCTGGAATAGAAAATTCCCTCACAAATTGAATGAAGGCGTCCCTAAACATTTGCTGAAATAAATCAACTCTGCCACTGTCAAGTAAATTTTTACTTTTTCACAGGACACAAGCAAAGGGACGGGGGATTTGAAAATAAGAAAAACAAGCAAACAAATACATTAAATGAATGAATACATTAAATCATTAAATGCTTTTCTATGCAGAAAAGATTCTGGCATGAACATGTCCCTGAGTTTGTTTTTATCGTCTGCTCCCTGCTGCTGCTGGCATCAGCACAACGCACACACACACACACACACACACACACTAGCAGCATTATTCATTTTTATTCCAAAGATGACACAGTAGACACATCTGATTCTACTAACCTTACATCTAGTTCTGCCAATATTTCCTTTTAGAGTGCAAAGTTCTTTGCTAAATTTACTGCAGGCAGCCACATGCCATCGTCCTCCCATCAGAGCTGAATGGCCGCTGATTTAAGATGAAGTCTGAGAAGAGGTGTGAAGTAAATGAATTTCATACACCAGTAAGCCTGAAAGCTCAGTTCTGACTGAGCAGTCACTCTGATTGAGGTTGACATGTGGGTAACTGTGCTATGCTAATCCTGCACAGCGAAAAAGGCATATTGTGATGTTATGCACACCCATACATGTTTGAATTCACTGAACAGGGATGTTCATGAGGTGAGACATTGTACTTTAATTTTTTTTTTCTTCCCCCCTTTGCTGATCATCAATGGTTGACCTGAATCCTGTGAGCCATTTAACTCAGTTACTCCTCACTCTAACCCTCCAACTTACTGGCCTCAATCTCATAAACACCATATTTTTCACACAGACAGCTGGTCAATGTTGGAGCTGATTGTATTTTTGCTGCTGGAATTGAGCCATCAGTGGCGGTGGTGATGAAGCATGAGCTGTTTGATATAAACTAGCGAAAGTGACAAGGAGATCATTGCTGGTTCTTACCTTGGTCAATCTTAGTGCTCATAAATAACCTGAAGGGCATCCTTTCAGCTCAAGCTAATGGGAGTTAGATATCTGCCACACGGGAAGGGATATGTCACAATCTCCACATGATTACAGTGCCACTGCTGGTACAGTGGGGTGATTGTCTAAGAGCTGCTCTTGCCTTATACTGGTATTGCTTTATGTGTTTTGTATCGTCTCATTAGGACTGATGAAAGTAGAGTAGGTGGGTGGTGCAGATGGTGTCCATTCACCCCCACTGGCCAAAAAAGCCTGGATTTCTTTTAATTATTAAACCATCAGCCTTGGTCTAATGTGCACACAATTAACATGCTGTGTAAAATATTTTATTGGTAATGCTGCCCAATTTACACAAACTCCACAACAGTTACCAAGAAAAGTAGAAAGTAGTATGGAACATATGTGGAATTATTAATAACTGAATAGCTAACAAGAAATTTTGATTAACCTTACAATATATAATAAATGATCAGTTATTGAGAACAAACTGATAATTATATCCTAGATATCTGTGTCAACTCTTGATAAGGTGCTAAATGCTAAATTCCACACTTTTAGGTCCAGTGTGCATTTATGTAGCACACAACATAGAAGAAACCATGTTTTCATTAGTGAAAATAGGAATCATATTCCTGTTACTTTTATGTATACTAAGAAGATATCTCCTTCCAGGGACCTTCACTGTTTCTACAGTATGGTAAAAACTACAACACTGGCTCTAGATCGGGCCTTTCACAGCCACTGTAATTTCTCCTTCATGCTAGGAAGGTCAGGTTTGTTGTGGAGAAATTGCTGAAGTCAAAGGTCAATGGTGAGGTCAGGAGGGAAGAACGTGTTCAGGTGTCTCTGGTGTCTTATGCTGTAATATTTATTGATGCTTGGCCAAGGAGAATTAGAGACGCCCTCAAAGTACATCAGAAGTGCCTGAGTTGGTCTCACATTCTGCCGAAGTGTCGATGCTGGTGGTCAGACTTTAAACCCCAATATAACGCCCACAAGTACTACAGGAGCAGAATTAGCCAAAGAAAATATTTTTACCCATGCAGGTGTTATTGTCCATATATTCTAGTCTGGAGACACAGATGTCTGTTTGCGCAGACTGGAATGTCAACGGCAAGCTATCTATTATGTCTAGGAAGGCAGCAATAGGTCTCTGGCCACCACAGTGTTGAGATAGACTGGCACCTACTGTTCCCAATCAAAGCCAAACAACTAATACTGCTGAGGACTTTAAGTCCCACATGTGACCTTTTGTAACCTAAGAATAGAAAATTCCACATCAAGAGTCACCTCTAAATTCCACTGGGCATGGCTCTGTGATGTTGCGGCCGCCACGCCGTTTTGGTTCCTTCTCCACACGGCTTCATATCCCACCAGGAGTGTTTCAGAAGTGGAGCATTTTTCCCACCAGACTTTAACTTGCTGAGATTTGATCATTTTTCTTGGTGTATATGCTTCTACCAAACGTAAGTAGGCTACATAGCTAAATTGTACTCCTTTTGTCTGTATTTACGATGAAGAGTCTGGACAGGGTGTTATTTAGAAAATTGACTGGATTCTCTATAACATTTATGTGTCTGATGTCCTGCTAGCTCGAGCTGCTCCGTGCTGCTTCACACAGCCTGGCCACATATTCTCCAAGGAGCAGGGTGGAGAGCAGCTTTTGGGACGCTTCTAAAACGCGTCTAGTCAAATCAAATCAAATCAAATCAAATTTTATTTGTATAGCCCAAAGTCACAAAACACATTTTGCCTCAGAGGGCTTCACAATCTGTACAGGGAGTGACACCCTCTGTCCTTAGACCCTCGGTTTGAGTGAGGAAAAACTTGCCCACAAAAAACCCTTTTAACAGGGAAAAAAAAATGTGGAAGAAACCTCAGGAAGAGCCACAGAGGAGGGATCCCTCTTCCAGGACGGACAGACGTGCAATGGATGTCACATGTACAGAACAATCAACACAAACATATTGTACAATTACAATGAATTACAATAAATGGTGAGGTGATTGCAGTAGCAGTGGAACACAGATGCACAGCAGCAATAAGTCATTAACCAACAAAGCTGTAGTGGGGATGGTAGCAATAATGACTATATATGGCATGTAATGCTAAATATGGTGGACGTCAGCAGCAGACCACGGCGGCAGCCACGATCCATGAGAACCTGCTGGACGAGAAAGCACAGAAACTCCGGGGAAGAGGTGTAGTTAGTAATATCCAAAGAAAAGGTGTAAGAGAGATAATGATTGACAGAACAATAAAACCTCAGGCCCCGTTTATGCGGACTCTAAGGGATATCGAACTGCTTTACATTGATAGATAGAGAGAGAGAGAGAGAGATAATGATTGACAGAACAATAAAACCTCAGGCCCCGTTTATGCGGACTCTAAGGGTTATCGAACTGCTTTACATTGAGAGAGAGAGAGAGAGAGAGAGAGAGAGAGGGTTTACAGTAAGGCGTGGACGTCAGCAGCAGACCACAGCAGCAGTCACGATCCATGAGAACCTGCTGGACGAGAAAGCACAGAAACTCCGGGGAAGAAGTTTAGTTAGTAGGGGGGGGTCCCCCGGTAGTCTAGTCCTATGGCAGCATAACTAAGGGAAGGCCTGCGCCAGCCCTAACTATAAGCGCTATCAAAAAGGAAAGTCTTAAGTCTAGTCTTGAATGTGGTGACCGTGTCTGCCTCCCGAACCCAGAAAGGTAGTTTGTTCCACAGAAGAGGAGCTTGATAGCTGAAAGCTCTGGCTCCCAGTCTACTTTTGGAAACTATGGGAACCACAAGGAACCCAGCATTCTGAGAACGCAGTGGTCTAGAGGGGTAGTAGGGAACTATGAGCTCTTTTAAATATGATGGTGCCTGGCCATGAAGAGCTTTGTATGTAAGGAGAAGAATTTTAAATTCTATTCTAGATTTAACAGGTAGCCAGTGTAAGGAAGCCAAAATGGGTGAGATGTGATCTCTGATCTTGGTTCCTGTCAGAACACGTGCAGCAGCATTCTGAATTAGCTGCAAAGTCCTAAGAGACTTATTGGGGCAGCCTGATAATAGAGAGTTACAGTAGTCCAGCCTAGAAGTAACAAATGCATGGACTAGTTTTTCTGCATCCGCTTGGGACAGGATGCGTCTGATTTTGGTAATGTTACGTAAGTGGAAGAATGCAGTCTTTGAAATTTGTTTTATGTGGGCATTAAAGGACAAATCCTGATCAAAAATAACTCCAAGGTTCTTTACGGAGGAGCTGGAGGCCAGGGTGGTCCCGTCTAAGGTGGCCAAGTCTCCGGAAAGAGAGTTTCTGAGGTGTTTGGGTCCAATTACAAGAACTTCAGTTTTATCTGAGTTCAACATCAGAAAGTTATAGGTCATCCAACTTTTTATATCCCTAAGGCACGCTTGCAGTTTGGCTAAATGATTGGTTTCATCAGGCTTGATCGATAAATATAATTGGGTGTCGTCAGCATAACAATGAAAATTAATGGAGTGATTCCTAATAATGTTCCCTAGAGGAAGCATATATAGACTGAATAGAAGTGGTCCTAGTACAGAACCTTGTGGGACTCCATGACAGACTTTGGTATGTATGGAGGATTCATCATTGACGTGAACAAACTGAGATCGATCTAAGAAATACGACCTAAACCAGCTTAGGGCGGTTCCTTTGATGCCAATCTGATGTTCCAGTCTCTGTAAAAGAATTTGATGGTCTATGGTGTCAAATGCAGCACTAAGATCTAACAGGACGAGTACAGAGATGAGTCCTTTGTCTGATGCCATTAGGAGATCGTTTGTGACTTTGACTAGTGCGGTCTCTGTGCTATGATGGACTCTAAATCCTGACTGAAAATCCTCAAATAAACTGTTTTTGTGAAGAAATTCACACAGCTGATTAGCTACAGCCTTCTCGAGTAACTTAGAAAGAAAGGGAAGGTTTGATATCGGTCTATAGTTAGCCAAAACCTCTGGATCTAGAGTGGGCTTTTTAAGAAGAGGTTTAATTACAGCTACTTTAAAGGACTGTGGTACATATCCTGATAATAAAGTGTAATCACAATCATTGTTTGGTATGGCCGCCATCAGCTGTGTTGACCGTGATGCAGCCAGAATGTGATGTCATAACATAACGATTTTTTTTTCCCGCCCTAACAGATGCAACAAAAATTAGCAGCAGAATAAGACAGATGTCAATCAAGCTCAGTTTGTACACGGCCCCAGGAAAGGTCTAATTAGGCATCATAAGTGAAAACACTTGTGGCGGTGGTGGTTGTGTGCATAAATTCCAAATAAAAACTTTTACTTGGGTTCGTTTCTCTGCACGTACACACGCAATAGCACGATGCTGCATGCTATTTACGTCTTCTGCAGATATGCACGGGTCCTGTTGTCCACAGTGCCTGTGTGAACTAGATTTTAAAAAAATGCTAATGTAAAAGGACACATTAGTGCATGAATGAATAAAATAAAAATATTATGAAATAAAATAAGCAATCAAGTGAATTAAATTCACTGAATAGTACAATAAATACATTAATGGGAGCTGTATTGTCCAATGTCCATTAACATAACCAACAATACTGTGGGTCACACATATTTTCTGCTAACAATCCAGTGTATTTCGCAGTGTATTTCAGTCATGTGACGCTAAACCTGTCAACGATGACGCAAGTTAACGATGTATGATAAGTGTCAAAATTATTGCTGCTCATTATAGCATAAAACTGAGTGTCTTTTGTATCCCAGGTCATGTACAAGTGGGCAAGGTAGTGATTAAATTCCATTTGGCCTTTATCAGTAAGGTTATTACTAATGCCTGCATTTTGCTACTGTTAAAAGTTAAAGTGTCTGGCTTTAGAAGTGAGCAATAATGAATGAAACAAACCAAAACGTTTTTCTGTGAATGCAATAATATATACATCAAGACAGCTGGTTCTGTCATCCGTTTTTCCACATTTTCATCAGGTGTCTGCACTATAGGCAATGAGTGACTGATACCTTCGGTGATATATTCGTTCAGATGACTCAACAAGCATTCAGTGCAGACTGTACGTTCAGCGCATAACTCCAAGGTTTATTTACCAACAGAATTTCAAAGGTGTCAGGGCGCAGCTAGTTTCAGCTGTGACCTCCAGTAACTACTGTATGACCTACTTGCGTTTTGGATTTACACCACATTTCCAAACAGGTATTGGTGAAATATAAACAGTCTTTAGTAGTCCGTGACAGTAAAATATCAGTGTTAAATTACGCAGTAATCATCCTGGCTAATGTGTTGGTTTATACTTCTCATTTGTTCATGTTTGACATTGTCTAAGCATGCAGAGACTATCGGGATGGAAAAATGAAATCGCACCAAGAGGCAGCGTTAGGACTGATCATCCATTGAGGCATCTGAATTCCACATTGCTCCAATCCTCATTTCAGTCAGCATGACTCAGATAAGCAAAAACTCAGAGGGGGTGGGTGGGGTGCTGGTGGTGGGAGGGCTTGTGAAATGTCAGAGAATGACAATGAGGCTTTTGAAACTGCAGCCAGCCATCTGGATTAACGTGCAGAAAGATTCGACCTGTTCCCCCTCCACTCCTCGACAGAGGTATGTGGAGACTGTGTGTAGCTGTGAGATTGACACATCACTGACTGTCATCTGCCTCTCAACTGCTGTGAAATTTAGGCACATGTGCGGCTGTCATGACCAAACAGGACACTCTCAGAGTTCTCCTCTGCCTGTGTAAACCCTGTGGGCACGTGATACAAGCCGGGAGCACATTAGACACAAGTGAATGTCCCTTAGGCCCGTGGCCCAGCATGCCATCGTCGCCCCCTGCAGAGGAGGAGAAACAGGAGACAGAAACACTGGAAAGAGAACAGAAGATCAATGGGATGCATACTTTCTGGGTTATGCATGCGTGTACGGCGTACATCAAGTTGACAGCATCATTACTGATGCTTTGGTTGCTCTGTTTGACCGTTTATATAAATATTTTCCCTGTGATTCTCATTGTGGATTGACCATTTGCTAGGCCCTGCTTTGGCTTCTTGTTTCTGCGATGATGAGAGACGCAGATTTACCAAAGCCGCTTCGCTTCTGTCCAAAATCAAGGAACCCATTCTTTAAAATGCTACCGAGGATTTTGATTTAATATCTGATTGTTCGTTCATGTTGGCAGTGTGAAAACTGAAAGCTTGACTGGCATTTTATGGCTTTCTTTGTCTCCCTTCAAAGAAATTTTCTATTGTTTATCAGTCACACTTTCCAAGTCTGCCCATTCCCTACATCCTCCTTGTGTTGTACCCTCAACTTTAGCTCAGCTATGAACTGCCATGATTACTCTTGACCTACTAGTCGCATAATTGACAGCTGTTGGAGTCAGAACATGAAGTGATGCAGTGAATAAGATAGCTGAATTCAATCTGGCCTGACCTTCTGATCAATGCACTGTCATTTGGCGCTGGCAGAGTGAAGACCTGTGCTCCGTTCACAGGCTCCAAAAGGCAACATAGGGATGTGCTTCTGGGCCGTACTATCAATACCTTTTACACCCCCATCAATTCCCCTTACTGCTAGTGGTTTCAAGTCTTCAGTTTAACCTTCTGTGTTGGTGCTGCATGGGTTGGCAGGGGTGCAAACTGAGATTTGGAGAGGAGCTGAACTGTTAAAGGCAGGGCCTCTCTTGGCTTTCGCTTAATAATGTAATACTTAATAATGCAACAGGCCATGCTCCTGGATACTACCTACCTAACAGGTCTTTCCAAGACAAGAATCCAAGTGTGCCAGCGGTTATCACGCTCCGAATAATGAGGAAGCAGGCTGGATATTTGCATATTTGTAGGATTATCCAAACAAATCCCCCGCCACCCAAATACGACAAGCTAACTCGACGGAAAGTGAGCAGCACCTTCTTTTCAATCCAAAGGAAGTATTCTCCTGCATCTCTCTTACTGTGATAAATAGCTGTGCATATTTCACTGGGCTGTGGAACTGAGTGTTACATTCCCCCCTTTGGCTGTAATTGGTGACTAGCTGAGAGAGTGGAACATAGTGCATTGGGGGCACGTAGTTCTTCTGTTGCTGAGTTCAGGGAACATAATTCACAGTTGCCTGTATAACGACTACAACGGCTTCGCTTCTTTGTTCATAGTTCTGGGATCACACGGTCAAGGCAGTGCTGCTCAGTGAGGGCACAGATGGACTGCACCGATGAGTGAAAGATTGCTGAGAGGATCTGGTTGATTGATGGTTGCAGTGTTGTTCTTTGTTTTGTAGCTGGACCATGATGTCTGCTGGGAGGAAATGGGTTTTCAAAGCGGGAGATCCCTTTATTCTTATATCAGTCGACATTCTACCTGTTCCAGTCTGGTCAGGATGTGTGCCAGTGTGTCAGTCTCGCCTTTTCTCTGATTGTCTGCCTGCCTTTGCAAACTTAAGTTTACATGCAAATGTATTAACCCATAAGAACCCATGGTGACACCAGTGTAGCACGCACATTGAATGTTTCAGACTCTTCTGTATAAAGCTTTATGCCCCTTATTAAGCCCAATGTGACATATATGTAACAACACAGATCTTTGGGTGTTATTCTGAAAAAAACTTTAGAAATGTGGTCCACTTGGTCTGTGTTATAACCCACATAATTTTCCTTCAAGGATAAATGGGTCTGGGTTCTTATGGGTTAATATAGTTTATTGCTGGTAATGAGCAGATTTAAGCTGCCTGATGTAAGATCTTCAGTTGCAAGGTCTTTAATTTGCTTTCCAGATAATATCCACTGAGGTAACTACAGCGTGATTAACAGATACACAGTTAGGTTCAGACTCAGGACACAAGATCATTGTCTTAGTTACATTTTGTTGAACAAGCCAATGGTGACATAAGACAGCATGTTAATTTTTCAGTATTTACTTGTCACTGTCAGTAGTACCCAGTTATTTCATTTGTTTTCATTGCTCTGTAGGGAGCTGAACACAGAGAAAATCATCTTCATGATGCTTTCAGCAGAACAAAATATGTTACAATCCGGGGTGCTGGGTTTGAAAGATGTGGGCATTTACCTAGAAGGGTGTAACGAAAGCTGTAAGGTGCACTTTGGGAAATGTAGGATCCAGTGTTAGTGGAGCTTGATCTACAAGACAAACTAAAAGTAAGGGCATCTCTGTCTGTGCTGCAATGATTTTTTGACAATTCTGTTTCGAATGTGTTCCTTGCAAGCCTTCCCAACTTTTGGGAAATGCAACACCAAATCTTTCTCCACCAAAACCGTGATCTCTTTCGAAGCTTTAACCAAAAAGGATTGTGTCAGTAATCTGTTTTTATTGAGGCTGTTAGTAGTTCCAGAACCTCAGTTTTTCCTCTGTTTCTGAGCTTGACCAAACAAAAATCTTTTCCTACCTAAAGTGTTGAATATTGGAAAAAAAAAAAAAACATTGCCAGTGTACATAAGCAGCAGTTTTCTTCAAAGTGTATTAGGCAAAACCGTTTCAATAAAATAGCTTGTCAGCACCTAGCAAGAGCTGTGGCTTATTGGCAGAGCAAGGAACTCTAGCTGCCTTTAATAAGATCAGGATGAAAGTACAGCAAATGGGGCACAACTCAGACAGATAGACACACGGCATTATTACTACAAAAATATAATTAACTCAATAAATATGTGAGCCGTGAATTCCACACTATTTGAGAGACCAGTTCAGCAAAAGTAGCAGAGGCACATGTGAGCCGCTCTGCCGCACAATAACACATTGTGTTGACCTCCTGTGGCGGCTGCAGTAGCCGCCGCACAGGCACATGGTGATGCACACTCATTTAATGACCAGGTGAGGCAACTTCCAGCCCTCGCTCACCCCAGGAGGAGACCTGCCACAGCGTACTCCAGAGTACTCCTCTGCTACCAAACAATTTCAGCTATCTGATAAAAGCGAGCATGAGCGACGACAGTTGTACAGTTTAGTGATTTGGTTGTAGCCTGACAGTAGCCTGCTTTTTCCAATCGAAAGACAATTTTCTCAAACGCAGTACTACATGGAGCAATGACAACACAGAGGCCTTTACTGCTGCTGTTGACTATGACTTTAACACAACCTTATTGTAAATAAGGAAACAGACTGGAGCATTATATTCATGCATATGGGGTTTGGTAGTTTTTGATGGGAACTCTCTTAAGAGAGTCATCAGTTTTTATTCACACACACACACAACAGTGTTAGATTTACTCACACATATTAATGTTATTCTTTGTTTTGTATTCTTTGTATTTTTCTTTAAATGTGGACCCCACATGTGTGCTGTGCCCTCAAGCACATGAGGATGGGGAATGAATGAATGAATGAATGATATGTTTCACAGCAATACCACAACATCACTAGTATTTTTCAAATATCTATATATATTACAATATGGCACATGTATGCAAATTCAAAATGATCAAATTTAAATTCAACGTAGTCAAATGTGTTCCAGTACTATGTGTAACATCAGACCAAACTGCTCACACATGTCAAACAAAAGCCTCGACTAACTAATTTTGTACTTCAGTGCGTATGAACCCTGTAGCAGTAAATACAATTTTTAAGTTACATAAGCAATCACTGGCTTTGTTTGCCCCTGTTGAATCACCAAAATGTGTACTGCATTTCCCTACTTTGAAGCTTCTTTGCTTTGTTTCTCCATTTTTATATGTTTCTGTGCTGTATCATTGCATTCATTTGTTCTCAAAAGACCCTTAGAATACCAAACCAGCACATAGACACAAAGAAAGCAGACGGTTATGAATCGTGTAAAAATGTCAAAGTTCTTAACTGTGGTTAAATAAAAGTCTTGCTGTGTGTTTCACCACACAGTATATCGAGGCAAATATTTCCTCCACTGACAACATTTCAAGCACTAGCGTTGCCAACCTGGCAGGATATCATCAAGTACATGAGTCGATGCGATTGCCTCTCAGGCCGGTGTAACTGGGATGTATTTTCACTGCGATTCAGCTGAAACTCTGGCAGCACTATCTGCACTAATTTCCCCTGTGTCTGTGAACCACACTGCGGATGATGCCAGCCATGGCGAACAGTGTCCTTAAACTCTGCATTACCTTTCATCCCTTCCATAAAAAAAAAAAAAAAAAAAAAAACTTTTTATATATTTATTTTTCCATCTTCCTAATGTTAATAGATTTTATGCTAACCATATTCCTGTTGCAATTTGCATTTCATCGCCTTACAGATTGGGTCTTTTTTCTTAATTCCCTTTCATATTGCCTCCCTGTCCTCGCGCACCGTTATTAGCTGCAGATGTTGGGTACTCAGTCTTCCACAATGACCTGTGCTCATTACACCGAACCCACATCAATAAGCTAATAATTCAACCTCTGTCCTGATGGGTGCTGATGTATGTACTAATCACCTTTGTACTGATGTGGAACCTATTGAAAATCAGTAATGTATTCATTAACTTAATTGTACGCAGAGTGCAATATGTACAACCTTCAGGATGATCAATTATCACTCAAATCAAATTCATTTCGAGTCTATTGAATGATTGATATTTCCAGCAACAATTCCAGTTCCTATAAAGGTAAGGTAAGGAAGTTCTGAGTCAGCAATCGATGTATGTTTTTTATGGTGTTGTTGTGGGACTGTTTCAAAAAGCCCCCCTGCCGCCTCCTCAACCACTCATCCTCCGTTACGCTTGCAGATGCTACTACTGAGGTGACAGAAACTAGGAGGCCTCGCTGTGATGAGAGAGATACACAAAGGCTGGATGCAATGCCAGCAGGGTGCAGAAGTGCATGACGCTGTTGTCATTACTGCTGCAAAGGCTCATGGTGGACATGCTGTGATCACTTGGAAGTCGATCCCCGAGCAGCCAACAGGGCTGACTTGTTCCTCCGCGGTTGGTCAATATGGCTTGTCAGTCAAAACAAACCAATTTGGAGTTGACGAGTGTGCTCTGACGTCGGATATCCCCAGCCAGAAAATTGAAAGTGACAGCCAGTCCTGCAAAGTGATGGATTGCACAAAATCAATTAAGAAACTCTTAATTCATAAGAGTTTGTGAAAACAAATCATAACACTTTTACAGCGCAGTTCCTTTATATCTTAGAGATGTTAATTTAAAAAGTGACAAAATGGGCTCACTCAGTTACATAAAGTAGACTGCCAAGTTCCAGGTGCAAATCAAGCTGACTCAAAGTGACAAGTTATAATTATTTTTGGATGTAAAAAAGTGCAATATAACCAAGAATATTGAACAGTTATCTGATTTCTGATATATAGATAAGAAGTTCAATACTACTCTGATTGATGACGGTATGGTAAATTTGAAGCTACCGCGAGCAGCTGGGTAGCTTAGCTTAGCATAGAGGCAGAGGCAGATGGCTTGCTGAGCTCTGTCCAAAATCTGCCTACCAATGTTCATTAATTAACATATTATAATTTTACTAACATTTGTTTTATCTGCCAAACATGTAAAAACGAGAATTTACCAATTTTCTTATGTTGTGCTGTACATGGCAGCGACAAACAGCTGGAGACTCCAGGAACATACAGTAGAGCTGAGAAATAACCCGGCACATCACACTGCGTAAAACTGCAAATTGTCATTTTTACACTTTGTAACGTGTTGATTAGTGAACTTTAGAGGTGCTGTTTTCAAAGCTACTTTTGGTCATTTCCAGCCTTTGCGCTAAACTAACTGTTAACTTAATGTTTAAGTCACGTGGTATTGATCTTTTGATAGAACTCAGCAAGAAATCAAATGAATGCGTGAAGTCTAACTATTCCTTTGAAAAGAAAATGGACTGAATGTCAAACCAAGTACTTAAAGGTTGGGACTTTTTTGCAGGATGACTTGTGTAGGGTGACTTCACCTTGAGTGGCTTAGTGAATCTTTGAGCGGCTGATCATCCTTTGATGTTAAAAAAAAAAAAAAAAACAGAAAAGATGTGGGGGGAATTGGATGCATTGTCTTTTTGAATGTCATTTGGGAACACAAGCCCTCTATCAGATCTCTAGAGCCCATTCTGCAGCCAATTACTAATACTCCACAACATATTACTTTTCTCACATAATACATCTCTCACACACATACAGTCACATTGCTCCTTGTAATAACCTTGTGGTGCATCGGTTATGGAATGAGATATTAACTGAGCACGGCTGTGTGAAACCATGTTTTTTGATGAGGGCTCAATGAAAATGAAACCTTGAAATTCCCGGCCTTGAAATTCAGTGATGAATTATCGTCATCTAATTGTGTTTCACTTCTCTGTCACAGCAGGTTTGATCTGTGTTAATTGTCATACATGGGCTGCGCAAGGTTTCGGCAGCTATACTCAAGAGTACGCACTGGACAAGGCTGGGAAAAGGTTTGGAAATAAAGCTTGTGTGGATTCAAAACGGATGACACACGAGTTCATTACTTGCATTTTCTCATAATAAGCTACACATGAGTGAAAGCTATCATCTCTGTGTCCCTCTGTGGGCGAACGCTGCCCTGTGTCTCCAGTGAGAGTGGGCTGGCTGGAGCTTAATGATGAATCACAGAGGCAGAAGTTAAAGAAACAGAGCGGGGGTCTTGCTTGACTGATCACAACATGGAAAGTTCATTTCAAATGATTTCCAAAGGAAGTTATATTGTGGTGTCATCTCTGATAATCTTTAAACACCCATTTGATTTTTTTAAAATTAGTTTTGGAACCAGACTTTTGTGACTAATGGGTGAAATTGCTTTGAGTTGTTGTGGTTTTACGGCTGCTTCAGTACCTTCTGCTGATATCATAACCACATCATGTAGACTGTGGAAAAAATGAATAAATATGGTTGATTTGAAGACAAAAAACTGACAAACTTGGGTCATAAATGAATGAATGTGAATAAATTCAGGCACATTGCAGCTACAGAGCAGGGAAATGGGATTTAAGTAGAAAAAAATATATTTTAGATTAAAAACAGTTGAGCACAAATCAAGATTTACACAATGATGAAAAAAGAGGATTATGGATTTGTTCAAAAGCTTTTTGCATGTCAAATAAGCAGCACAGAGTATATCTGATGAGAACAGTGTTCAAAGACCTAATGCACACTATCAGCCGGTGATGTTTCAATTGTGTGTGCATGTTTGTAGCTCTTTTTATTCTTGGTGGAGAAAAAATGTTGTTCTTTTACTTTTATCTCAGGGACGTTTCCCCACAAGGCGACTGATTCCCCATGATCCTGCCTTTCATATAAAAAAGGATGCCTTCCGTGTTTCGAGCTCCTCAAGTCTCGCTTGTTTTATTTTATCATTTGGTTATTCTGTATTTTGTCTGTTTTATATCATATGCACTACCCAAATGAACCCTGTCAGAAAATACAGTTTTATTCAGTTTTTTCAAAACTTTGATCAGTAAATGTGGAATATCCACATATCCACTTGGATTATCTTTTGCTACACATGGGAAATGTAGCCCTGTGTTTTAAAAGTACCACCACTGTGCCCGATCCTATGATTTCCCAGAGTTCCAACTCCCTCAACGGCCTGATAACTGACAACGATGAGACAACCTACAGAGAGGTCATAGTCCTGACATCTTGGTGCCAGGACAACAGACAACCTCCATCTGAATGTCATGCCGTCATGTCCAGGAAACGTTAAGTTAATTTATTCAGTTTTTGTCTTGTGTCTTTGTTGTCTTGTGAGTTCCTGTTTTATTTTGTTTCCACTTCCTGCCTGTCTTTAGTTGACAGTTTTACTTTCTCCCTTTGTCTGTTTTCCAGCCCTTGGGATTACTTGTCTCCGCCCTGTGCCCTTACCTTGTGTGTATATATAGTCTGTGTCTCCCTTTGTCCTGTGCCAGTTTGTCTTGTCCCATGTGACAGAGAACCAGTGCTTTATCCATGCCATTGTCAGGTCTTGTTGTTTTGTTACTTTGTTTGTCCAAGTTTGATATTCTGTTTGTTTTTTTAGTCCTAGTGTAGTCTGGTAAGAGTGATTTTCTGTTTTCTTTTTCTTTTCTTAGTCTAGCTTTTGTCAAGTATGTTTTAGTATTTTTAGCTTAGTGAAGAGTTTTTTCATCTGTCAAGAGTGATTTTCATTTTGTTAATAAAAACTTTATTTTGAAACCTTTGTCTGAGAGTTGTGCATTTGGGTTCTGGTCCATGGTTCGGTCATGACACAAGATGAGGAAGTAGGACTCAACTCTTACTCCCTCCATCACCATCAGTGGAGCAATGCTGGAGACAATGGTTTCAGTTTCCCTTGTGTTTACATCAGCGAGGAGTGAGCCAATTATGAAGACAGCAATAAGATGGCTCTCCTTCTTCTGCAGCCTTAAGAGGAGGAGAGGAGTATCCTGATGGGATCACCTGGTATGGCAGATGCACTACCCACAACCCTAAGTAATTACAGAGGGCAGTGAAAACCAGTGCTGTCCATGGAGCACCTCTCGCACCAGTGGTCCAGGAAGAAGGCTGACGGGATTATCAATTGATCACCTGGTCCTGCACCACCAGGTTCAGGGACAACTTCATAAGCTCTGCCATATTGCCATATTTATACTTACTGATACATGTTCTCCTGCCCTGAGTGCTCCTACTTTCAACCTGTTTACGTTTCAGCGTATGTACTATGCATGTAACTTGAACTTAAGCCACAATTTGAAGAAACCAGGATGGTAAATGCCTTCCAAATCAGCCTCCTATGTAATTCTGAAAGATATCGGAGCTATGATGAAATTCAAATTACAAACGACAAATATGTCTGTTTGTCCATGACAACTACTACTACTACTACTACTACTACTAACACCAATGTTTCAGATAAAAGAAGCTATATGCTGCTTATCTGGCTTTAGATGTTAATAAATTCTAATATGTAACATGCCAATAATAGATGGAGCGCAGCATGAATACTGGTATCTGCATTGGCATCACCTGCTTTATTCATGCTTAACAGTCACTTGCTCATCCACAGCTGCCTGGCTAACAGCTGACTAGAAGCAGCCAATCATATTCACTCTCACTCTGCTGATTACACTCATGCCACTGCCATTTGCTGCCACATACAGCTCCCTCCACCACAGCAGCTTCCTCTCTATGTGCTTTAGTTGGTTTAACTCAATGATTTATGTTTATTAAGAAGACTACATTAGTCAGCAACCAACAGCCTCAAGACTTTCCCCCAAAGAACAGAGCCTTTTCTGCCAAATCTAACTATACATAACGTATGGTTAAATATTAAATTCTTTGACATTAGCGCCTCTGACTGAGCTAATGTACCATATTAATGGTGTTGCTATGAGACTGGAGAGGAGTGCAGTCGTCTTGAGTAATGCTTCCAAGTCTAAAAGGCAACAACATTTTCCCGCGCCTCCTATTTTGCAGACATTGCATGAGCAGTGAACGGTGTGAAGATCAAGATATGCTTAAAAACACAGTAATAAAGCACAGTGCCGTATGAAATATGCAGACAGTGGGAGTGCACGCTTTAAGTGCTTATTATATAAGCTGCGCCTAGAGAAGAGTGCGATCACTACAGGCCCACTGCTCCCCCGGTCACTATCGGTGGCTGAAGAGAGATGGAAAAGAGCTCATCGTTCAAGACCCAGGCAGCCATCTTTCCCTCTCTGTATCTCTATCTGAATCTGTCTGTGCCTACCTCTTTCTGATTCTGTCTCTCTCTCTCTTTCTCCCTGCATTGCCAGGCCCTGCTGAGGCCAGAGACGGTCATGTGGATTTGAGGGATTCGAGCCAAGCTTCCTCCCAGGGAAATTACCTCAAGCTTACTGGGCATTTAATGAGGTTCACAATGATTTATGTTGCCTTATGTACAGAAAATAGAATCAGGGTCTCACATATTGGCTTGTTACTGATTAATTCCACACTCTAATTTTACCCTGGATACATTTCAATATTATATTGACAACACAGTGATGTCCCGCAACGTATTGCTTTCCAGGGAGGGAAATTAAAGTTCTAGCAAATTAAGCACATGGATTCTTGTCTGAGCCTTGTTTTGCAGCTGTTTATTCTCTCTTTCTTTTGTTGGCGAGACTTTCAAGGTGAAAAGGTCTTTGTGTCGAATGAACCCGAGTCCCATCTGTGCCAAGCTCAGCTCTACTCGCCCTTCCTCCTTCTGCCTCTTTTTCTCATGTATCATCACAAGTCGATGCAGTCTCCCTCACAGTGCCTTGACCACATGCACACATACCCATGTATATGCTCACACACAGCAGCGAGATATTTATCTCATTTGACATTGGGAAAAGAGGCCCACTCTCCTGTCTGTAACAGAGTAGATATTATTTACTGCCAAGTTACCACTGGGTGTTTATTCCTCAGGACCCCGCATGTGTTACTGTCAATTTTGAATCTATTAATGCTGTCAAGTTATTAGTGTCAGATACTTTGAGCTGTCTCTGAGAGCATTTTTCCACCTGCTATCTGCTTCAGCCGGGTGATACCAGGCCTGCTGGCTGTATTCTAGCTGCAGATGAGGCCAAGGAGGCAGTCTTGTGTCCAGGGGGAACAATGGCTTATCTAGCATCAGGTCTGCTCCTTTCCCTCTCAATTTAAAAGCCAACAAGTCTATCTACAGATCAGTTAATAACACGGTACTTCTCCCTTGGCCAGATCTTTTGGTCTGTTTCAATTAGAGTTCCTCTTATTGACCTGAGGTTTGAAAAGGACCCTCTCTTGCGGCAAGTCCAAGCCAACATGTCTTTCATAGCGTGCGAGCGTTTGTTGACTGAGATTAGCAGTAACCTCCGCCGTGTCATGGGCTGAGAGGAAAAAGCGTCAAGTCACAAGGTTGGATGAATTTCAGGCATTTCTTTCAAGAAGAGTTTTTTTTTAAATGTCAAAATCAGAAAACTTGCCTTCAGAAGAACGTTAGAGTGACTCTTATCTCTTCACTTCATCGTGATTTCCATATCCTTTTCTTCAAATGCTCCACTTTCCAAAATTAAACAGATCTCAGTATTGTCTGTGCAAATAATCTCACAAGCTAGCGTCAGCAAAATGTTTGAGGTTGATTCTTTTCTTAGCTCATGTGGGAAAATAGAGTAATGTTACTGCAATGTAATAAAAAATCCATTCTAATACAGAATGTCTGACAGCTCAGCTTTAATATGTAAATCTGAACCAGTCTTGGTAATGATTTCATTTAGGGCTAAACCATAGACAGTGAGTAATGGAGCAACTGGGATACTATCACAGCAGTCACAGGGATGTCACTTTGATATGGGTACATTGTTCGTTTTACATTCACATCTGGGAGTTTTGTATTTGAGTTAATAAAGCTCAGGAGGATGTTACATCCCAAATGCGCAACTTCTGATACGTCTCTTAAGGCGTTTATAAGTTGTAACTTTGTTAATGGTTAACAAATAATTTACTAACTCTGTATAAATAAATGATAAGCCATTAATGAGAACAATTCTTTGGGTTGCAGAGAGAAAAGAATCCCACTGGTAGCCTGAATCTTTCCCAACTACAATTCTTCTTTGCCTTTTAACCTCCTACCTCGTTTGTGCAAAGAAATATAAGTAATCAGTCGTATGAGTATTGTGCTTTATAAAGTAAAGTAGACTGAAATGTTGGTGTCTTTCTGTCATGAACAAAATCAGTAAATGTTCTGAGTCAGATCAGAGAAAGGTTGTGTAAATGTAGGTTACAATACCAAATGCCGATGGTTCAAATGTTGGTTAACCATCCTAGAAGGACTTTAGTCTATGGTCTAAGGAAACAGGAGTGCAGAATTGTAGATTTAAACGTCAAGATCATTGAAATAGTTAGTCCTCCATATTACAACTAATAATAAACTGACACATAGGAGTGTTTCCTGGCCTGTTGTCCCTATTATGATGTGTTGTTGCTTTCCAAAATAGCATATCAAAGTTGTCATGCTGCATGGCTACAACCATTGGACCACTGGTAGTTGATTCTGACCGGCATCGCCATCCAATAAAAAAAAAAAAAAAGGCCAAAAATAATCCAAAATTAGAAACAATGGTGACTGTCTGTTGGAAATAGAAAACAAATGGTGGTCCAATGTTTTGTTGACCCATCTACCCTGCTGTCCTCCTTACATAGATTTAATGGCAGTATAAGATTTAATGGCATTGCTCATTTGCTCCTGTCATGAAAGACGGTTTTGTCATATGAATGGAAACTTTTGTTTTAGAGCACTTGCTGCTGTCATTCTTCCGAGAGTCTTCCAAAAGTATCAAATAAATCCAGTGTTATGACGATCCAGAACGAGATTTTCTCTATAAATACAAGCTGTCCCAGAACCTACTGCTGTCATATCCCCAAATCTTACTTTTCACTGGTCCAGAAGCCTCTGCTGCACTTCCCTTTGATCACAGTCCAGCTCTGAGCCAAAGGGGAAACAGAAACTTTACAAGTGTCCAAGTATCAGGCATTAGTCACATCCCTTCTGCCAACACTGCATATTTCTCTCCTTTGCACTTGTGCACCTCTGGGACCCCGCAGACAAATGCAGCCACATGCACGAATACACACACAATCCGAATGCATATATTTATATTGCACCTGTGCGTGTGTGCATGCACACGCTGATACAAGCCTCCCACCTGTTCTCACTGCTCAACAGCACTGAGCTCTTTTTCCCCTCTCTGCATAACAAACGTGTCTGCCAGAATCTTCCCATGGCCGCATTGCTACTTCACCTTGTGCAGTATTGCTGGTACTCATCAGTCAGACTAATTGTGTAGCCTTGTGAAGAACTTAAACATTTAACTTGGCAGATGTCATGATTTATAGACATTTTGGAATCATTGACTTGTTTGTGAGGTCCGTGAAATCGAAAGGATCTCTTTAGAACGGCAGAAAAATATTGATTTATTATCACAAAGGTATAAGGTTTCATTGATCTTAAGGTTAAGCTCTGTTTTCCACATTCGGACTTGAGAATGTTGTTGATAGACAGCGAAAGCCAGACAGCCTGACACTATCTGAGACTGCCACGGGTGTCTTGAGAGGTGACAGAAAGTAAATAGAGTAATGTCACCCATCCAGTGAATCTCTCGTGTTACACTGGCTGACATTGTCCACTGCAGCAAGGCACCTAGCCCACTCAATAACTAATTACACTGTCTTTAGCCTCCTCTGCCTCTTCTCTACCTCCAGCCTTTCCTCTTTTCAAAGGAGATTCAAAGGACAGGATGTCTATTAATTAAAAAGGCTGACTAATAGTCGCTCCAGCAAATACTCCCCCCTTTCACTCTCTCTCTCTGTGACACATTAAGTATCGGTGCCTGTGGTTTCACCTGGGGTCTAAAATGAAGTGAAGCACCAAACATACAGTATGCAGCTAGATGGTCTTAAACAATGTGGTGTTACGACTGAGAGTGAGATTTAAACACAGTGTTTATTTATTTATTTCTCTTTCATTTTTCATCCTGATTTCTCACATCTAGCCTCAAATGTTACTTTTACTTTGTGCTTTAACATTTTCACCCTGCTGCAACATATTGTATAATACAACAGATTTAAGCTTTTTGTTTAGTGGGTAATGTTTTGGGGTAATTTGTAGACTTCTATCACCAGAAAAATGTGAATTTAGCTGGCAAAGCAAGCTCATGTGGCTGTGCAGTGAGGGGGAACTAGCACAATGTTGTTAAAGAACCTCAACACCCTGTAGATTGATGTATATTTTAGGTATTGTTTAGTTAAGCATATACATAATCAAACACTTTAAGACCACTGTTGGTTCCTCGTGTCTTACTGCCATCTATCCCAGCGGACTTTGGGAGAGAGGTGGGGTACACCCTGGACAAGTGGCCAGGTCATCACAGGGCACATAGAGACGGACAACTATTCTCACTCACATTCACAACTTCACACAATTTAGAGTCACCAGCTGATCTATTAAATGTATGTGTTTGAACTGTGGGAGGAAGCCGGTGTACCCAGAGATACCAGTCAGCTTTCCACTAAATTTTAACCAAATCTCTGCCAAGGTTTTGCCATAGACACCAACATGGCAAAATGAAAAGTACAAGTACCTTAAAACTGTACTCAAACATACTACAAGTAGTTTCAACTGGTTATAAAACAGTCTCCATTTAATATCAATAACTGTATATACGCCACATAACCAGCCAACCAACCAGCCATTAGTTAGTTTTTTATGCCCATCAGCTCAGGTTCCCCTTGAAATGAACATAACAAGGAGCCAGAAACTCAACTTTTACTCACAGGGACCAACAGAATCAACACAAAATGAAGGACAGAAAAGACCCAGAGGAAGACAGGGAGAACAACAGATGTTGCTATTAGGGATGCCAGGATGTCATTTTTATATGGCAGAGTACTGTATGTAATTAGGATTATCATACCACCGGAACAGCTATGGGACAGATGTAATCACAGACATAGTATTGTACCTTGTTGGCATGTGCAACATGTGAGTATACTTTCATCCAAGATTTCTCTCTATGTGTTTATTTTAATCAGATCATATTTAAACATCATTAATGCCCTCTGGCTCTGGTAGGAAGGTGACAGCAGGCACAGGAGGAAACACTGTCACTGGATTATTGCTGTGGGGAAAGCCTCACGGGGGAAACACAGCAAGTCATCTGAATCTATTTTAGATCACTTCTTTCTTCCATGTGGTAACTTCACGCAGTCTACCCCCTCTGGATCTCCTTGTCAATGGTCCTAGTGTAAATTATTGTCCCGGGTATAAATAGGCTGACAGTCTGGCAGGGCCAGGTTGTCTGATCTGCCAGTTCAGTGTCCTCCTCGCTGCCTGGCACAGCGTCGTGGCACTGAAGTGGATGTTTTCCTCCACATTCACAGTGACCTCAGATTGTCCACAGATGGCACAGTTCCCTGGCAAACTGTAATGAGGCAGCTCTTTTGATGAATGGATGACAAACAATTAACTCCCTCTCAAAAACGGGCGTTTGTGAAAATGACCAGGAAGGTGTCAAATGATGAGAGGAGAAACTTGATGTTGAAGTCATTTAAAATCTATTTAGAGTTTAGTTTCACAATACTATTTTGGGATTATCTCATTTGAATTTGCATACTTGTTATGATTATCTATCTTGATTCCTTTAATTAATTACTGTACCCTGCTGATTATGACCCATTTGTACTATTGGGTAATTGCTCTCAATGCCTATGTTTTGTGATAAGGTAGAATGTGTAGGAAATATACATTTAGTTTGTGTTAGTACACCAAAGAACCTATTCACTAGCAAGGACCACACCGCAATAATATTTAATAGGAAATTTGTTCAGTTGCATTAAGGACAGGTGAATAGATGTGGATCTTCAGAGGAGAACACGCTGAAGGCAGGACAGGGGGAGACTCGAGGGGTCTCAGGTGTATTCAGGCCTCAGATGATACCTAGAGTGAGATGTGGTATGCACCATGTTGAATGGGAATGGATGAGGGAAGAAGGGAAGAGAGGATTAAGGGATGCAGGTTGGGGATGAGATAGGGAAGTGATTGGATGAAGGCAAGCGTGGGTCGAGAGAACTGGGCAAACGTGGTAGAAGCAGCGTGAGCCGGAGCACCTGGAGAGAACCTACGCAGAGAACCACTGTTGTAAGCTAACTAATTAACTTCATTAAAGAGTAGCTGTTGAATAAATCAAGACTCTGGTGCATCCTGAGATTTCATTGTGCATAACAACATTGCATTTTATGTTGCAAAAGTCATTTGCTTTCATGATTCTTCTATTGTCTTACATGCATTTGGGAGACTTTTTGTCTAAAACGACTCAAGTGGACTGAATAAGGCAGGAATTGAACCACTTGAACCACCAAACATCTGATTGTCTTCTGATTATTTTTGTTTCCAGGATCACTGGTGATTTTTTTCTTCACTCTCAGCAAACCATTAAAATAGCTGTCAATGACACGCCTAGAGATGATTGGGAAGTGCTAACTGAAAGGATTTATACAACCCACAGCGGTCATATGATGTCGGACTTGTTGGAAGGTATAATTGGGGAGAAGGTGGTTATAATAAGCAGATGGCTCAGTGTTGTTGCAGCGATGATAAGTTTAAGTCTCCTGAAAGAAGTCAATTAGGATTCCCCTTCTGTCCCATCCTCCATCCTACACTCCAGGGGTTCCCTTTATCGTCCCTCTCTATTCTCTATCTCCCTTCAGTCTGTCTTTTTTCATAGCATTACAGAAAGTTATCTGTTGTAGCAGGCTGTACATTGTTACTGAGTCTTAAAAGTCCTTTTCAAACTCACAAACAACAAATGAATACTACCGTTTGAACTGGACAAATGCAATTACACTGGAAATATTATCTTCATATAGGGACATTTTGAAAGTTGAGATAATACAATTGAAATTCCCACTGAGTTCGTCTAAAGCTCTAGTCTTCTTGTGTTAAAATTAGTAAAAGGAAAGGATATTTTCATACTTTTCAATGCAGCTTTGCAGCAATTTGCGGCGCCTGATAAAAGATAATTTGAAAACGTAAATGTATAAATCGCGATGCTTTTTAGGATACAGTCCCTGTCTTTATAGTTGGAATGAATGGTGGTGGAAATATTCAGGCTCAGGTAGGCAAACTGTCCATCACACATACAGATGGATAAAGAATTAAAGGAACAAAATAGGAATACAATTCTTTAGAAGATAAGGGCGCCTATTGCTCCTTAGCATAAAGATGATCTAACTTTGAATTCTACTAGAAGGATAAACATCATTCTTGTTCAAGATTCAAGATGTTCCCTCATTTCTCCCATGTCTCCCATAGGTGATCAGGTGAGTTTAGATATGGTGAAAAAGGGCAATTTACATGCCAATCAACCATTCATTGGCTCGCTGCCCGTTGTATAGAGGCATTTGTTATATTTCTGATAGGCACTTAAAAACAGGCTGTGAAAGCTACTACCCCTTCTAGAAACAAAGGTGGGTTCTCAGATTGAACCAAGAACCAAGAAGATAAAAGCAGTGAGCAGAAGGAAGGAACTGATTGTATAAGTAGGTCCCCATTTTAATTTTTTTTTTTATCATAAGGACACATAAGGATGCATGCATGTGTGCAGGAAACCTGAAACAGAATCCATCCTGCCAGTAGTGTCACAGTATTCCCTTGATGAACAGATGGCAGGAACACACCAACATATGCAGCAACGTGCCGGCAGGGAAGAAGACGACTGCAAGGTATGAAACATGGATATAAACAATGCATAACACTCGCCCAATTAGCAATGTTTGATGAGGAAGGAAATACACCCAACATTGTTTGTTAGACCTCAAGGATACGCAGTGTGTTTAAGTGAGTAGCGCCGACTGTAAACATAACTTTTGTCTGTTTACAAGTAAATGCCACAAGGCACCTGCAAGTAATCTGAAGGGATATGTGCAGAAAAGTTCTGGAAAGTTTTGGGACAAACCACTAAATCGACTTGTGGTAGCTGCTGGTCACAACTAATTGGATATTTAGACTCAATACTAAACTAAATTACATGGTAAAATGCATATTTTCCGTTGTGCCACCATCAATTCCCCCTTCCCCTGTCACTCTCTGTATACCTGTTTACCTGCTACCATTTCTCCTTCCTCTCCATCGTTTATCTTCTCCCGTCATGGAGGCCTACTTGTCACCAGCAGACGTGGTGATGTCTAATGGTTGTGGGAGCATTTTGTAAGATGCCTGTAGCAAACAGGAAGCCTGACGGGCTGCAGGGAGAACAGAAGGAGGGTTTATCTGGGAAGGCAGGCCTTCCCTCTATCACCATGCCAATTGAGACAGCAGCACAGAGCCCAATGCTCCGCAGCCAGATAAGGCCCCCAGACAGAGCAGCACTGCAGTTAGACCCCACTCACTACAATGGATGGGACAGACCAGACACAGTACGTGACCAACAACTCTGACAGTCCTCTCCTCATCTTACCTCCCTCATATAACACCCACTGAATCTGTCTGAATTTCCCAAAGACCCCAGTTAATTGACTTTTAATTGTTAAGATGCTTGTTCTGATTTTTTTTTTTTAAGATGATTTTTTTTTGCCTTTTCAAGCTTTATTATTATTTTGGCCTTTTTGCTTTATTGGATAGAGACAGCTGAAGAGTGACAGGAAATGTGAGAGAAAGGGCCGCACAGGTCAGGATTCGAACCTGGGCCCATGCAGCAAGACTTTGCATATGGGGCGGCTGCTCTATCAACTGAGCTAAACGGCGCCCAAGATTTATTTTTGATAGCGACAGCTGAAGAGTGACAGGAAATGTGGGGAGAGACAGAGAGATGGGGAATGACACGCGGAAAAGCCACAGGTCAGATTCGAACCCTGGGCTTCCGCAGCAAGGACTGAGCCTTCGCACATGGCGCGGCTGCTCTACCAACTGAGCTAAACGCTGACCCAAGATGCTTGTTATGATTTGATTAATGCAGAAAAAGAACAAAAATTAAGCAATATAAATTATATTTCTCAATATAAAATTTTAGAACTTGCTTACTTACCAACAAAAGAGGCTTAATGAATATGTTGGACACGGATGGATGTAAACAATATTGGATTGAAAGTTGTTTTATAAGGAAAGAAATGTGCTTGACTTGTAACTTTGAGAATACATTTGGTTTGTTATAAAAACAAGAAAACTCCACAGGGCTGATTTAATTCAAAGCACCAGTGTGTAACCTCGCAACTCGCGCTCTCCTTCCTATCATGAAGAAGAAACTTTGTTTGCTGCAAAAATGCACAGAAATGTGCCTTATCTAAAGCAGGTGTTTAGTTTGTCCCTTCTGGGCTACTGTAGAAACATGGCAGTTCTACACAGTGGACTCTCATGGTAGAGATATATGCATATATTATATATACATATCATTCTATGGTAACAAAAAAACAATAAAACTTATACTTACTTAATGAAACTTTAAACTGTTGAATTCCTAATATGTTTATCAACTTACTAACAATGGTTGTGGTCTGACAGTGCTTTTGAGAAATTATGTAAAAATTTTAAAGATGCACTGATCACAATCTTTAAACTAATCAAACAGGCTTACCTCAGCTCTGTGAAGTATTTTAGCATCTTTCAGCTCACTGTTTTGGTTTTCACTCCCATCTCTATCATTTCCAGCAGCATGTTTATAGTGAATCCTGCAGTGTAGCATGTCCTTCAAAACACATTTATTTAGTACAGATTTGCTTTGCAACATACAGTTCCACTCACTGGCAAAAATGTCTTTTTAAAGATTCTTTGTTGAATGCTCTGCGTTTCAAAGAAGGAAAGAAAGTTGTCTTTTCTTTCCTGTCTTTTCTTTCATCACATCACTGTTGCTGTGGGTCCCATGTGTGTGTACAAGGTCTTATGGGAAATAACTGCATTCAGTGTGTTCTACTGGGGAATCCAGTTCTGTGTTTGGCCAACCATGTCAGGCACTTAAATCACACAGGGTCTGAAATCCTTAGGGCCATTCCAGCCTGTCACCATGAATGTAAAGACAGGGTTTATCTCCTAAGACTTAAATATGACCATGAATTATGTAGAAGCAGGTAGAGCAAGTACTGAGGAGGAATCAGAAGGGCGTTACATTTTCAACGCCTCTTTGATATTAAGTCGGTGGCACCGTGCCACTGAACTACTGAATCTTATTTACAGCTATCATATCGAAGTAGGAGTGGAATACAGTAATCAAATATCAACCAAAAAACATCATGAGCTTGGAGATTTCAAACACATGATGGATGAGGCCTGTAGCAGATTCATAATAAAAGAAGCTTTTACAGCATAAGACATGCAGCAGAAGAGAACAAGCTTCTCTGAGAGGAATTCATTCGGTTTGGGTCACCTATTCCGTCTGAAGTCTGTGGCGATAATGAGAGGGAACAAAAGACGTTGTTAGGGATAGGATTCACTGTATTTTTTGCCTGTTACTTGTTATGTGTGTCAGCATATACTTGTTTGTGCTTGTCTGGCAAGAAATTAACTTAGTCACAGAGGTCTGAGACAATAGCAGGCAGGATTTTCTGAACCAATGGCATCACCTCAGCAACGGTAAAGCCATTTCGCTCCAGCAGACCACTTAATAGCTTTGGCTGATGCACAGTTTGGAAATCCATCAGTCGACTGGTCCAGGCAGAGATGAGCAGCCTGCTCAGCTACATAGCCAGTGGGTGAGGAAACAATGGGCCATGAGTTCAGGTCATTCAGAGTCAGGACCTCTCGCACAAAATTAGATTTCTGAGATTACACTCTATGAAAACAGACCACAGCAGAGTCTTAACTTCAGAGTTTGTTGGGATATGTGATAAAAGCACTAAGATCACAGTCTTTTTAAAATAAGTATTTTTGTGCAAAGACAAGTTTCAAGTTCAAGTTCACAAACCTTTGTGTGAATATACACTGTTTATGAATTTAATGCATCCTGAAAAACTTGGAACAAGTTAGACGATTCCACAGGTAAACGGGTTAATTACCAGGTGATAGTGTCATATTGGGTATGAAATGGACATCCTTGAAAGGCTTAGTTGTTTACAAGTAAGGATGGGGCAAAGTTCATCACTTTGTATAAAGGTTAACAGGCAGATAGTGTAATGCTTTAAGACCAACATTTCTCACTGGTGCCATTGCAGTGTATTCAGGGATTTCAACAGTATCAAAATATTAAGAGAATATGAATAAATCTCTGCACATAAGGGCCAAGGTCAAAGACCAACACTGAATGCCAGTGACCATTCAAATTTACATTTTCCAAACTTTTTTGGAATCGGGGGTTAGATAAAACAAAATAGCCTCAAATCAACTTTTGCTACAATGTATCTGGAGCGGTTGTCAACACAAACCAGATATCAACATACTGTGTATAGCTACTTTTATAGAAGCTATAGCTATAACCTCTTTCAAAGGGTTGTATAGCGGCATTTCAGATATGTGAAAAGATTTGGCCTTGGTGATCTCACAGTATTTATACAAAGGACTGGATTCAAAGAATAATGCTGACCTCAGGGTTCTGAAGCAGAGCCATTTTTTGAAAGACAGCGAGCTTAAAAGGTCGCTTTCTTGTCTGGACTTTTATTTAAATGACTGTGGGAACATCGTCAGCACCAAGAACAGTGTCAAAGCTGTTTTTAGTGTTAAGCAGACTATAATGAAGTAAATGTACACTGACGACCGAGATATTCAATCATGCAATAAGTATAGTTTTCTATAAAGCATGATAATAAAGTTCGTTGGACTTTTAGGACCGTACTACTTCATGCAACAACAAAGACTGACATTCTTTAGAGCCACTATACAGTGCTGTATTATTTCCCCGTAAAATTTCACATTTAACGGTAAAACATTCAGAACATAACATCTGTTTTTCTTGCCTTGCCTAATATGACATGACCTCCTATAGACCACCATGTTCATCAGCAACACTGGTGTCCAATACAGCGTCAGTCATTACTGAGCCATGAGAATGTCAGAGGGTTTTTACGAGACTGAAGGCTGTCTGTTCTTATTTCTTTTTAGAAAGTCCTAGAAAGTCACATGACCTTTTAACCTGCCGCATAAACCCCAGCTGCTTCAGGACCACTGCAGTGCTGGTGAGATGAGCACCTGTTGTCACTTTTGCTGACAGAGCTACTGCCTGAGGATGAGTATGTATGTGTATGTGTGTGTGTGTTTGTGTGTCTCTTCCTGTCTGTGTGTGAGTTTTTTTTTTGTGCTGATGCAAGACGAAATTCATATTGCACTAGGGAGAGCAGGATCTGTGTTATTGTATCCTGTTGGTATTGAGTAATGTCTGAGTAGTCTGTCATGTCAACATGTTGCAAATATAGGTTGTTATCTGTCTCTACAACAGATATGCAGGACTGGAAAAACAAAACAAAAATGCACTGGGAATATAAATACTACTGTGGACGTTTATCCAAATGACATGACAAATTACTCTGTTTGCTTCCATTCGCAACTTGTTGAGACTGCAGTTTTGCACATATAAAGATTACTGTGATAGACTATGGGTAATAGTGCAGAAATATCAGAGGAAATGTGTTTTCTGTGGTTAGTCCTACATGGAATGAATTTAATATCAACAGCAGAAGCAGTATATCTTATCCTTATAAGGATAAGCTGGACCGTAAATCAGATACGCAAATTCAATTAAAAAAGAAATTCAATATTATTCTACTTCAAGCCATGTTTTGGTACTATCACCACCACAATAAAATCTTGAAACCACTAATTTCACAACGTAAAAAGAATCCAAGTCAAAATAACTTTCAGACGTGCAGCAGTTGACATACAGCTTTGCCTCTCTCAGTTGGCAGGAATCAGTTATTACTCATGCTTTGTCTTGTAAACTGGCAATTTACTTGGAGCCCTTTCTCAGTTTTTTCAAATTGATTGTGAGGTTACTGGAAGGGAGCCTCAAAGTCCGTGTGTTGTGTGACTGTATATGTCATTTTCCAAGTCATGAATCTTTTCTTCTTTGGCCCTGTCTTCAATTAAACTTTTGAAAAGAATGTGAAAGAAAAATATGCTGCCTTTTCTTCAAGAGTCAAACAGTTGTAAGCATTTCTGAGGTTTGAATTTCTGGATGGAGGCGCCCATCTGTAGAAGCAATTCAGTAAAATGTCACTGCTGGGTTTGTGGTGCAGGGGTGATACTGATTATACAGATTGTATGCAGGTTCCTGTCCTGATATTCAGTGTATTAAGAGTTATCTGAGAGTCAAATATCAAGCGAGGTTGCAGAGATGCTGACCAAATGAAGATGATATGGTCTTTTGATGGTAAGCAGACTGGAAAGTGTCAAGAAAATGTACTGCTTTCTGCATATGTGTTACATAATACTTTGCTTCTCTAAATTACTGTATGCAAGAAGACCAGACGTATACGGAAAGTGATTTCTGCAGCACAGAGCCTATTTTTTCAACTGGCATGACACAGCAGACCAGAAAAAGTCAGACAGAAAATTACAGGTCAGTTGTATTAACTTCTCATGTAGTTAACATATTAAGTGAAGGCTAGCTTATACAGCAATATCAAAGCATTTAGATGAGAAAATGTAATGTTTTAGGTGGGAAGGAAAGTTCAGGTAAACAAAGAAAAGACTATGGAAGGAGGTTTGAAGGAATACTTTGACATTTGGGGAAATGCACTTATTCGCTCTCTTGCCACATGTTAGATAAGAAGAGTCTCGTGTGTGCAGCCAGCTTGCTATGTGTAGCATAAGGACACAGGGAACAAGGAAAAAAGGGAAACAGCTAGCCTGGCACTGCATGAAAGTAACAAAATCTACCCTCAGCTTCTCAATTAACACAATACATCTTCTTTAATACCTATAAAAAACGAACAGTAAAAACAACAATTCACTGTTTTATGGGGGGTTATTTCTTAGGTGGGACCAGTAACTTCTTAGAGTCTCTGCTGGTTGCCTAGCTACTAGCTTTTCACAGTGGTGCGTTTAAAGGGCCATATATTTCCTTTGGGAGTTGATGGAGACCAAAACAGAGCTTAAAGGAAAGGCCTGAAATGCAACTGTAAAATGATTTCTAATGTTGCAGCTGACACAAATTCTAACTTTGTGTCAGCTGGATGTGTAAATGGGCATCTATTGCAAGCACATTTGCTGTATGAAATTTACAGGTAATAATACATTGTGTTTACAGGCCAAAATACAAACAAACAAACGTTAATGCAGGTAAGTGTCACTGTATTTATTAAAGGCACCTGATGAACAGCTATTCTGACCTACACTTCAACCCCAGCTGAAACAGCTGAAAAGATGAAAACTTCTTGTACTGCTGCTTGTGTGGGAATAGAGTTGTGCCCTGATGTTAACTATCAAGAGTTTGTTTTAAAATGAACTTTTTTCCCAAAGACCGAGCCAATATTTGCCGGCATGAATGAGCTCAGCTGGCAAACTATCAGATGTTGGGAACAGGTCCTCATGACTGGTCCAAGCTAAGTTGGTCTGCAGAGTCTGTTCCCCATTTACAAATCCAGCAATATGTAAATTGTGCCCACACTTATGTGCTAGTGATCAAACCAAAAGTCTGTAACTAAAGTTAATACCATTGCATGGCTCAGGGCATACGGCTGTCCTCGCCCAGTGCCAAGTCTATTTTTGTGCTTGTCCCTGTGGTTGATGCCAATCTTGTCACTGATCTCAAATTCACTTCTGGCTAAGAGTCTACAGTTTTTAAAAATGTAGCCATCAGCAAAAAAGTCTTGCTATGCTACAGTAATTTGTTTGGTTTTCCCGTCAGCAGGGAGGCAGATCCCACCATGATAGAATCATCATATAACTCCCCATGATGATGACACTGTGCTCATTTATTTAAAAACCAACGTGTTTCCAGTTGATTTCTGGCTAACCTTGGTGTCAGCAGTCTAAAGTGAATGCTTAATATTGCAGACATATTGCCACCAATAACGCTAATGTCCTCAGTTTGAACAATCAGCCTTGATGATGCTGCTGGGCAATATGAGAGAATTGGTATTCATTGTGTCCTTTTCAAGCTATGAATTATTTATGGTTTGCTTGAACCCACTGCTGGGCTGGTGTGGAGAGGAATGACTGCAGCAGGGTAAGGGATGAGAGGAGAAAAACAAGAATGTTAAAGGCTTATCTCTTATTCTCACAGCGACACAGATGAACAAATAATGAAACATTTAAGCCATCGTTAATAGCTTAGGGTCATCTCTATCACTGTTTTGACTAGATAATGTTGCCGGATCAGAGTTAAGGCATTAACCTGTATATTATATCTGTTTATCTTCTGCATGTTTAAAGATAGTCATTAAAAACTATAATAACAATTCATGTAATACCGCACTTATCAAATGTCATTTTTCTGATATTTAAACATCTTCATTGACCAAAGGTAAGGCAGGTACTTATTTTGAGATAAACTGCACATGGATTCTTACTCAAAGACACAACCACAATTGCAACAACCAAATAGCTACAAATCATGATTAAGGCACAAGCAGCCTTTTAGCTACCAACCCAATATACTTAGATTACCACTGAGCGATAGCAAGAGTTAAAGAGTCTCTGGGGTGTCATTAGGTGGCTTCAACAAGAGTTGGAAGCCGTGATAGATGGTATGATTGTCTTGAAAGTTTTTTTAAAATTGCATCTGATTAGGCGTGGCACCATGTCACGAGGAATTGCTCAAAGTGAGCAGTGATGTAGGAGCAGCATTTCTGATTTTACACAAATCTTTCCATTCTCCTGTTCATTAATATTCATATGTAGAAATCAGAGCTGTCACATTATCAGATTTTTACTACATGATTATTGTAGCCAAAAGAATTCACAACAACAACATTATTGCAATATCTTCTATCTATAATTCTCCTTAACTTTTGTTGGTGTTTTCTCTCTCTTTTGTTTGGCAAATGAATTATACTGTAACACTGGCAGCCACCATTAAGCTGCATTGCTGCCACCTACTATGTTGGAGCTTGAGCCACAAAGCGAGAACTGAAAGAAACAGAAATGATTCATGAGGCGCTGGATTATTCACAAGATCGTATCATATGTGTTTTATTAACTCCATTTCAACATTTCATTTAGTAGGAACCCAATATGCAAGGAAGCTGTCTAAACAGGCTTCAACAAAATAAAATGGTTAAGAGTGGGAGCTAAAGTCATGTTTAATGACAAGCAGCAGAGCAGATGTTCCCCTTGTATGGAGAACAAGCACTGGCGCCTGTGAGCATGGCAAGTTAAGAATGTGTTATTACACGGATAGTTTTAATGTTCAAGCTGCAAGTTCCCACCAGTCTGTATGTCTGTTAGTGTTAGTGTCCTGTAATTTCTCAGCTCATTTACCAATCATCACTTATTTGGACACAATGTGAAGGAATTCATAAAAATTGTGTAACCGTATATCTTGGCACAATAGATTGCAGGATTATCAAACTAGGAGCAGATTGTATGCTACACTGTTAACGCTACAGAAAGTAACATTAGGTGGAGAAAGTAAGATTAGTTTGACTTTAAAACGACTTCAAGGTTTAAAAATAATTGATGAGTTTAGCAAATTTCTTTGAGGTTACATCCACAACCCCAATTTAAGAGCAGGATAAAGGAAATGCGCTTGGATAATTTCAGTCCCAAATGATGATTCTCTTTAAATTTTCTCCACAAATGGGATATTAGGTGTGGTATATCTAACCTAACTTGTTTTCTAATTAACATATTAATTGACTATTTATCCAGAAGCTGCGGAGCAGGAGCTTGCTTTGTATTCACGGTGTCTTATTTTGAAGGTAATATGGCAGGTGAGGCTCAAAGCTTAGCCACTGGCAACTTGTTGCAATAAATGCATTGGATTCAGCTCATAAATATTAAGTTGGTTAAGATGAGTTTGCAAATCAATTGGACCCCAAAATGTCCCCCAAGAAACATCATGGAAATGGATTTTTCTTTTTAAATTTATTTATTTATTCAGATTGGAACAATTAAATCTCTTGGCTCATACAGCAACCTTCACTGAACATCCTACCAATCCTCCCTCAGAGTAGAGGTACAGGACAGAATTTTCAGTCCCGCTCCCGCCTGCCATATTTTATCCCACTCCCGGCCACAAGTCCCGCAAGATGTGGACGTAAAGTTCTTTTCATTGGCTGGGAAAATTTAACGCGCTGATCTTAGCTGAGATCTCTGTGAACCGTTCCTTCACCTAGCACACGTAGCGAGGGTGCACGGTACCAGGCGTTGCTGTCATGTCAACGGAAATATCAAACACGGAAGAGCAGAAACGAATTGTCTGAAACGTACGCGAGGTTATCTGCAAATTTAAGTGTCTTAAAATGTTTTCATCAATGCCAAATAAATTATCCAGCACAAATTATATGTGATAGACATAAATTAATCATTTATACATTTTATTTTATACACGTGTTTAGTTTGCGGGACTGTAACTTATCACCTCTCCCGCCCGCTCCCAAATTGTGCACTACTCCTCCCGCCCGTGCCCGCAATGAGAAAAATTTGTCCCATACCGCACTGCTTTGCATCGGGTCCCGCGGGTCATGCAGGGCTCTACCCAGTTTTCTCCTTCAATTTTAGGGGTAGACCAAACTGGGTATGTCTTTTAAGTAATCCTGGAGCCCCCATTTTTTAGGTCTTTGACTGTAGAATATCTAGAGCTCTATTTGAAAATCCCAAAAGAAAGAAGCTGAAAAACAAACTTCTCTTCCCTCTCGCGTCACTGTATTGTCTTACCGTATATCTCTGCTGCAAGTAATAGGATGTTGTACACAAATACAACTGTTGTTATTCCCACTTTGTACACCTATATAATTCATACATTCAACATATACCTGGCTCTGGTGATTTTCTGCATCTCCCAAACAAACAACAGCGCGGAGTAAACAGATGTGGATGTCGAAAATAGCTGCAAGTTTAACAATTAGGTTAACAGTGCAATAGCAAGGCCAAGAGGGGAGAAACTTTGTCAGTTTAAGTAAATTCAACACAATCGGTAAAAAAAGCTCTGCCTCTTCCATGGCATTTTTTTCTCTCTCCATATGCTTGTTAAAAAATAAATGGTAAGTGAGCTTTGAGAGAAGGCTTGCTCTTTGAATCGGAGTGACTCACACTGGAATTTTTAACACTTATTGATCTTCTGAAAAGCTTGTTTTGCAATTCAATTCCATTGTTACTGTGCTGGGAATAACTTGATGTAAAGTGATATCTTCATTTTCAGTAATAAGGAAAATACATCACAACAAAATTCAACCACAAATGCAAGCTACATGCCCAGTGCTATTTTCAAACATTGTCTTTCCTTCTTTCCATATCCTTCCTTCTTGCTTTATTGTCGCTCTTTTGATCCGGGATAGGGTTTTGTCAGTGCCACAGTCTCTGGTATAATTGGCAGGCACAGGTGTGAGTAGTTAGCATGATTCACTATCAATGGCCAACTGCTTGGAGCGCCGCGCTATCTGCTGCCCAGAGTAGCATCTATCGTGGTGAAACCTGTGCAAACAATTGCTCACTTAGTAATGATGATTCATCAGAGTAGTGGCAGCCTCCGATGCACCTCCATGCATGCAAGATCACTGGCTTACACTTACACCTCCATAGTTGGCTTACAATTCTAGTTATATAGGAAACAGGTGCCTGCACTTAATGAAAGGAGGCAATGATTCATTGTTAAGAAGTCAGCGACAGAGAAGGCTAATTGCTTGCCAAGCTAATTGCAGGATTTAAGGTAGGAATCTTGACAGAAAGAACACATTACGAAGTGGTTACAGAAATACTCCACCACAAATGTGAGGCCAATTTTCTCCTGACATTGATGTCAGGAAAGCAAGGTCCCTCACTACTGTGTGAATTATGTTGGCAAGGAAACACCTGAGCTGTACGCAAAAGATTAAGAGTCAATGTTTTATTGTTTTCTGAGCAATCAAATTGCATCTCTGCGCCATGGATACTTTTTGAACTGAAGCTGTCAAGCACCGCTTCGTTTTCAATTTCCTTGTTGTGCTCCCCTCTCCTTCTTCCTTGTTACTTCAACACCGTTGTCAGGGATGATTTAAACTTTTTCACCACTTTCATTTTCTTTTTAAGTTGGTGACATTCATTTATTTCCTCCTCTTTTTGTGAGAGAAATTGTGGCAGGTGCTGCCAAATTGCATCCTTTCTGCGACACAGTATGATGTATGTTTATGTGCGCGTGTGAAAATGAAAAAAGGCTTGGAATGATTTCCCCATCTTACTAACTGGAAATGGATGCAAAGAGAACATGTGGCTATAGGCTGTTAAACAAGGTGCACTGGCTGCCAGCACCCTCATAAATAACAGGAGAGGAGCTTTTTTTTCCCAAGCATTACTTCAGGGAAGCTGTTTTTGTCGAGGACGCCGAGTCCTGCAGCCAAGTAAAAGAGTGTCAACTGTCTCTGTGGCGCAAAATATTAACTTGACAAATTACCTGAAGCTATTTGGTTGTTTTGATACATATTTAAGTGTCACCACTGTCAGTTTTTTTTTCATATTCCTTATGAAAGATTTTTTAATGATTTGTAGAGCTTTTACAACCTCTAACCTGCGCTGACTGAAATATTACTTTTAATGTCGCGTGTTCCCTAAAGAATACCTGTTGCTCAGAGTTAGTGGTCCTGTCCCGTTTATAAAATAAATTCATAATGAATGGAATATTCAATTAACGGAGACAAATGAAATCATTTTCTCAAGTGTCTGTAAATTAGTTACAGATGGACATGACGTTAAGCTGTGCTCTCTCCAGTGGCTGCAGATATGGTGAAAAATAAGTATTCATTATTGTTGCCATCTTCGGTAGTGCTATGCTTCACTTCTGGCTCTCTGTTCTTTCTTTTTGTATTGTTTAGCAGGTAGATGGGGAGTCACTTTCACTTTGGAACAGTGTTCTGGACACAGACAACGAGACTTCTACCCATTAAATACTGGAATCACTTGAATTGTTGTCAAACCGTGATTTTATTCCTCAGACCATTTCAGCCTTTGTTTTTCTGGTTTTTGATGGGATCCATTTGTTATGTCTGGGCATCTGCTTTGCAGCGTGGAGCCTCTGCCAGCTTTCAAGCAGACGTCTGCTTCTGGCACTGGGTTGTTGGTTCCTTGAGCGAATGAAAGCATGACAGTGTCTGTCATGTCTTAAATGTGTCAGCGGGGACTCATTAACTAAACAAATCTGTGCCATTGCCCCACAGTCCAACAAGAGTTCCAGCCTCAGTGAATGAGAGGAATTGTAAACAAAGGACCAACTGGTTTCACCAACACCCCCTCTCTAAAGATAGATTGAAAACTGCCTTCCCCTTCTTATATCGGCCAAGTGTGAGGTAATCACAACTCAGACCCTAGATCTGACGAGTGTTCACAGAGAACAACAGCGACTTTGCATTCTTCTGAAGCTGTTTGCTTCAGTTCAAACAAAATGTTATTACTTATTATTTCTATCACTGTTAGTAATTGTTGTACTTTTTACTCCACTATTACACCTGTAGATACTTCTCAGGTTCAAGATTTGACAACAAACAAGAGCCCAAAAAAAAAACAAAAGCCCAAAGTTATATTCCCAAATTTGGGGAATAGAACTTTACTTTTTTGTCTTTCTTCTCCTATTAATCATCTCACAACCACTAACATTTATCCTGTGTGCCTTTGGGGGCCCAGATCACTAGATTGGAAACCACTGGACTGAACTACCTACCTAACTGTAAAGCAGTTATAACCAGCTCCAGCTCAACTAGCAACAACATTAAAATGGTGCTTACATATTGACCTGTACCTGTCTTTTTTTTTACATTTTTGCAGGGGTCCTGTTATGTAAGTAAATCATCTTTCTCCACCACTGCCTTTAATTTGTAGCCACTGTGTACCTGATGTGAATCTTTCTAAAACTATTGTTTCCCCTGATATGATTTGTTGCATTGTTGCAATAATTTGTTAGGGAGAGAAGATCAGATCTTCAGAGATGAACATTTTGTCCACACATGCTTTTCCACTACCTTTAACAATCCTCGGCTCTCAGTAAGAAGTAAACAAGAAGTGCCCCCTTGCTTCCCAGTGAAAGGGATGAGGCACTTCATCACGGAGATAAGAATACAGACTGAGGCATGGTTACAGGAAAGGAAAGGAACCAGAGCCTTGCTTGTGAAGTATGGATTAGTTCTGGTAAAGTTGGTATGATTAATCCAATGCTGGGGAGCTGGTGCAGAGTGAGTTGCTGTGCGCCTCGCTGGGCTGCTGTTTCCTGCTGTGCAACCAGGCAAGATGAATGGACCCAGATGTGTTGTGGTGTTGAATCTACCTTCTCCATTACAATGTGTGCGCATGTTGCCTTTCGCTCATAATTTTGTGTTCATGGATGACGTCCTCTGATCAGTGCTTGAAGCAGGTTTGTGGCCTCAGTGCTGAATATTCAGGGCTCATCTGTGATTCATCTGTTTGCTCAGTGCATGGAAGGATTATAGAACCTCTCTAAACAATTTAAGATTGACAAAGCACTGCATCCCCCAAAGCCCTTCCTTAGAGCTCTGGCTTTGCGCAAGTTGTACCTGGTACAAAATGACATAAGTTTGATTATTTGTTTAATCTTAAGCACATGTTTTAGCATGACTCACTTCCCATCCTGTAAAAATCCTGCAAGGCTCAAATATCAAATCATCTGGCATGCTTTGTAGCTTTAAACCAGAGAATTCCAACCTATGAACATATACGCTGCTCATTTGCATATCTTGCAGTTCAGTAATAGCGTTTCATTTTCAAAGCAGAGTAAATATATCTTTACATTTCATGAAGAAAGTTATATATCCTCCTTTCATGGTCAATTTTCATCTTTAAAGGACTATATGCTCTTGGAAAGACGTTATAGGATTCTCACTGGAGCTACAGTACATATGTGCCCCACTTTCATGTGTAAGCTTAAATCTAAAAATGCTCTCTATATTCAGAGACAGATTACAGTAGCACATAAGCATGCTGGAATTTGCTTTTTCTACATCCCATGTCATTAGTAATGATTATGCATTTGTTACTTCAGGCTTATTACAAGTCCTTTATGAAATGCTCATACGTAAGAACGAATGAAAAACCTCAGTGGCATATAAACTAAGAAAATTGGTATTTTGGCTGTGATGAATGGATGCTGCTGATGTTGTTTTGAGTGGGCTTCTTTCATCCTGCGATGCCTTGAGAGAAGAGCCTTTGTAAGTGGCAATGCAGCGCGGACAACCGTGATTTTCTCTGCCATAGCGCATGGTATTGTTCTCTTCTACTTCCACTGTCCACATAGCAGAAGATGCCGTGAACAGGTCTGTCTAATGATACGATGCCCTTCAACAGAAAGCACTTAACTTTCAAAGAATACCAGGCTTTAATGGGACAATGCGGATTCCATAGCTGCTCCAGCATTTAGCGTCCTTCTGGTTCATACTTTAGATGTTATACATAAGATAAAAGACATGCCAGCTACTGAGAAAATCTGAGCTGCTGTCAATACAGTAAATATCTGCAGCGTATATAGATTGTATATATAGCTGTGGAAGCAAAAAAAAGAGCACGATGAGGATTGCTAGTCTCCATTAATGGATGATGTGTTATGTGAGAGACTTGTGCAATAACAGACATGGACAGTAACGTGCAAAGAAGCTCGGCAATGCAGCAACAAAGGCGGTGAAATTCACAAAGCAGTTGTGCAGATGCCTAAAAATTCACCCTTCTAAACAAAACCCAAGCCTTCCACTATAAACGGTTTACATTTTTTCTAATATAATTAAAGCTCCCGGGTCCTCCTCTTAACAGAGACAAAAGCTTTAAAGTCCTCTCTTCTCCCATGATGATCTTATTTTTTCAGTTTCCTCTCATTAAATTAAATGGGCTCTGGCACAGTATGTTTCTCAGAACTGCCATCAGTGTGAATACTAACAACAGAGAATGCTTTGTTTTCCGTGTGAGATCCCTAGCCATAAAAAAAAAAAAATAATAATAATAAAAAAAAACATCTGGAAGGGCACTGTCAATCTCACAGCATGTACTTCTGTCCAGTTACTCACACAAAGAAAACTTGTTAGGAGTCGGGACCCTGACAGCACTGCTTGTATTCCTGTCCTGTTGGCCATTATTCACTGTGACAACTAAGCTACATGTAATGAACAACTTGAGCCTTGTGTTGGAGCTGAAGCTAAGCCTGTCCTTATTTGAGATAAAGATAGGTTATTGATCAATGGTCCTGAACTATTAGCTCTCTGCCTGGATTTCTGGTATGCAACAAAAAAAACAATGGACAGGACGCTGAGGCTGCGAGATGAGGAGCAGAGGAGGATAAATAGGACAGGTCTGCCGATCAGCAGAAGCAAAAAGTTCATTCTTCTCTCACATTTAAGATTGTTGGGCATTACAGAGCAACGTTATGAATGAGATCGTGGGGAGGAAACAAGATTAAGTTGTGTCTCCAGCCATGCTAGCCCCATTTTGTGCCTTTCATGTATTAACTTTACATTTGAGTCACAGAGATTTAACACTCTCCTTCCTAGTGTGAAGGAGAAACTATGGTGGTTGTGAAAAGCGTGAAAAACATCAAACACCATCTTGGGTCAGTGTTTAGCTTGTCAAACATTGTGGTCTGTAGATATAAAAGGCTCATTTTAAGGTAATAAAACACTATTTTAGACACTACAACAATATTCCTTGTCTGTTATATTATGAAAAAAGAGCCCCCATAAATCTTAACACACTGAATGTTTAAGTCCAGTAAAGGGATCAGTCATTATATTACATCTATTAGGAACCAAGAAACCCATCTAACAGTTGTTGGGTTATTTCAAACAGGACCAACTTTTGGACCAGCCATCGTTAGGCTGCCATCTCTACAGCCATGCAGCTAGTATGACTAAAAAAGAGGAAACATGATGTGGTCGCAAAACAAAAAGAGCTCCCAATAATTTTCAAAACAAGACACAATACTTGGTCCTGTCCACATCGCTGTTGTGCCAATATTAACGGTAAAGCTCAAGTCAGAAACCTAGAATGGAGTCTACCAGACAGAAACAAGCCAAATGTGATTCATCAGTCAGATTGCACTGTTTTCTCCCATCACTGATGGGCACACTAAACTCAAAAACACTCTTCTAACGACACGTCAGTCTTTTTGAGCTGTCGAAGCAGCAGAGACAGCTTTCTGTCGTGCAGCAGAGCGTGATTTATATTACGAGGATAGTGGTGGGAGCCTTTTGTTCTGACCTCTCCCTGTGTGCTGGAATATGTTAGCAGTGAATTAATGACGCAGATTATAATAATTGTATAAATCCAATAATTCTGGTCATCACAAGGCCCTTGGGGCTCTTCTTGCTTATTGTACTCTCCTTTCAATCTGCCTCTAGTAGCTTTTTGCATTTTTTCCAGGTCATTTTTCCAGTTTGAGTGCTAATTATAAAGGTTCTCTCCCAAGGCTTGAAGCTATCCCTGGTTCAGCTTCTGCAACACTCAGCAAGAAGGTTGTACTTGGTGCAGAAGCTTTGTGAAAAAAAAATCCTTTTTTTCTTTTATTTGTGCTTAAAACAAAACTGTGACCCTTATTAAGGACTTGTCTCAGTGTCCTTGAACTGGTTGCAGTGTAGATAAATTGGAGTTCCAGGGTTCATATATTTTGTAAATGGGTTTAAAAGAAAGCTTGAAAGATACAGAAGAGTGTGTGAGGTTGTATATACGTGTGTGTCTGTGTGCTGATTGCTTAGGGCAGGGGTCGGGAATCTTTTTGGCTGAGAGAGCCATGAAAACCACATATATATTAAAATGTATTTCCGTGAGAGCCATATACTGTAATATTTTTTTAACACTGAATACAAATAAATGTCTGCATTTTTAAGTAGGACCAACGATTTTGGAGCATAATAAGTCTCTGAATGTATTCTTTTTAACCCTTTTAGCACCATAATAATAGATATGCCCCACGAATGATTCAAATTGCACGAAGTAGAGAGGAGTTACGGTAACTTGAAACACACATGCGCCGTGGTGTCACAGGTGATCCCTGTGGTTAATGTTGTTATACTGAAGCTAACCAATAATACATACTTCTTAACGTTAATGTGACTTGTGGTCCTGCACGGTCCTGATCGTGCACCAACCCCCATAGCAACCTCTGTGTTTCGGGTGTAGACACGCATGCGCACTCACGTACTGCTCAGTGAACTCTCCGGTCATTTTGTATCAAACGTAAAGACATTAAAGATGTGGTACAGGTAGGCAGGGCGCAGAGGAGACCACCAGGCTCTCTCCCAGGGGAGGTGGCGATGCCCGGCCAAGGCTCCGTCCAGCATGGACTAAAACACACCACGGACAGTTCAGGAACTATTCGGAATGAGTTAAAAGGAAGACTGCATGTTGCTAGAGGATCTATTTTCTGATCTTCCTGGTACTGCGTACCACCACTAATGTTTTAGTGGTACCGGACCGTACCGGCTTACTTTCACCCCTTGTCTGTGAGCCAGATGCAGTCATCAAAAGAGCCACATCTGGCTCGCGAGCCATAGGTTGCTGACCCCTGGCTTAGGGGGTTAGGTTCTACCCGACAAGAGGCAGCTTCTACAAGGACAGGTGGATTGTCTAGATCTTGGAGCACAAAGAGGATTTTGCTGGCAACATTTCTGCTTCACAACTTACAACGGTGTCATTGTTCTCCACAAGGAGGTTTTTCTTTAGATTAGAGACTAGCGAATAGCTCCTTCTCATTTATGTTAGCATCATCTCTCACCCATTCCTCTGCACTGCCTCAACAGCACCTTGAGGGCTTTAATCAGTTTTTCTGTGCAGATATCTGGACCAGCTGTTGCTATGTTTTTTTTTTTTTGGCATGATTTTTTTTTTTTTTTTTTGTATGTTTGTTTGTATCCTGGCATCAAGCTGCTGATTGGTTGGTTGATCAAACTGTACCAGCATGGAGCACCACATAAACATACAAACCTCTCCTCTGCGGCTCAAATCGCACAAAAGTGAGAGGCCTTTCCATTTTGGTAATGACAGCTATGCAAATACACGCAAACTTCTTTTGTTTGAAGGCCAGGAGACCAAAGATCAAAAGCTAAGAGCACAAGCTGGGTTTCTTTATTTTCTCTGCCCCACAACTACAGGCGTACAGAAAAGTGAGTGGAAAATTACAGGGTGTTAAGAGCGCTAACATTTCAGCGTGGATGAAAAACATATGACATGCTCCAGAACAATAATAGACTCACATGTGTGGGCACAGCAGAGATTAAGAGAGATTGCAAGAGAGAGCAAGATGGTGAGAAACAAAAAAGGCAGACAGGGATCGAGGGGATGAAACTTTGTTAGTGAAGGAGTGGGTTGCAATAAAGATCAAACGTGAAGTAGTGATAAAAAAAAAAAACAGGAATGGATTAAAGGAGAATCAAATGAGAGGTTCCTTGAGAGTGATTAGAGCACATACTAACTGAGGGTGAGTATCTTTATTTATTTTAGCTACATTTAGCCTGATATCTGTCATCTCGTTTTCATTAGCTCTGATCCCTCCCATGCTTTATCCTCTCCCCCTTATCCTCACGCTTGTTTGGATGATCTTTTTTCATTCACAACTAACAGCTGAACTGCATCTTCGGCTCCTTCTGATGGATTCTGGCATGTGTGTGCGTGACTTCATCCATTGCCCTCTGTCTCTGTCGACTAATTGGGCCCCGTCCTCTCTGTAGCCTTCAGAGACTCAGACATAATTAAAGCAGAGAGACTGGAAGTGTCAAATTCAGGGCTGCTAACCACACCCTTTTAATTGGTGAGACTGAGGGGTAGAGGGCAGGGCAGAGGGTGCTGGATCGCTTGAATTTGGATGCATCGGTGCTTCCCTCTTTCAGTTGTGACTTGCACTTGAATGTTGCATGTGGAGGAAAGTGATGGTAATGAACTTGGAGTGCGTCTGATGCATAATTACCAGAGACTATGTATGCTGAGCCATAAGCAAAGGGGTGATGTGGGTTTAATTTCTTTCTCATTTTCATATAGTCTTGGCCATCACTTCTATCAGTTATGACAAAACGTTATACTCAATTAAAGGGCCTAAAACACATTTTTTCAATTACCTTTTTATTACAATGGGGTCCTACGTCAACAAATAATAGTTTTCATTATTTCACATACTACTACTGCACCAATCAGGATTAAGCAATATTTGTGTCCAAATCTGATGACACTTGTGGGGCTGTTTACTTACACTTCCAAGCCATTGTCAATTAAATTTGATCAAACCCAACCACTCTGTCACGACGACGCAGATCACATGATGTCATGAGAACTAAACTCAAAATTAAACAATACGCAGCCCTCCAGTCAGACTCGGCATAAACAAGTCAACGGATTAGCCAGATGTTCAAAACCACTTTATCTGGAGAATATGAAAACGCATGCAAATTCAGACAGCTAAGTGGATTTTATTTCTTTGACCCCTTATCCTCAAAGAGTTGCCTCAAAGAGCTGACATCTATCCTTAAAGCCTCGATAAAACAATAAGGGGAGAGTAAAACGGGGATTGACAATCAATAAATATCCACCAGCCACAGACACCATGGCTCCCAGTCAGCGCCTCAGCGCCTCAGCCGTCAGGGCGAGTCTCGTTCACTCTTGTTCACTCGCTGTATGCTCAACTGAAAGCTTGCCTTGCCACAGGTGCTGCTGATGAATCCTCACCCCTCTCCAGCATCCACCATGTTGGATCTGTAGCTACATCTGTGGCCTCTGGTTCTGCATTCCCCCAGAAGGAAAGTGATTATTGTCAACCCAAGAACCAGAATTACCCTCTAAACACAATTTCAAAAACACTAATCTCTTTTGCTAACATGGTGTTTTTTTGCAGTCTTATACGTAGCATGATAGACATTAGATCTGTTAGCCTCATGTTTATGTTGTCTGAGAGCCAATGCATGTGACGCTTATATGCACAGATGGCACATTTGGTACCAGATATCACGACCAGCTAGCTGTATAACACAGCTGCCAAAATGCATTAGAGTGCCCACTCACTGTCACAGACCTGTTCTGTTGTGGAACGTGATTCTTCTGCCATTTTAATGGGAATTTGAGCTCCCATGTGATGAAAGAGAAATAATTTAGCCTGCCCTTGTTGCTAGATTGATGTTTTGTCCAAGTGACCTCCAGACAGGGCTTCAGTGATAGAGAGAGGTTAAGAGCTCTTATTATGTGCCCAGCATGAAACCCTTGCATCAATATTCATGCCATCTAGAAACCCTCTAGAGACTGGTTGGCCTCCATGTGGACTTAATCCAATTTACCAAATGCTGCCACTGACAAAGCGCTGATCTCTGTCCTCTCTTTCTCGGAGAAAATAAGTGACCTCAACACAGGGTTCCTGGAACATAACACACTTTAGCCACACTTTCTCTTTCCTGTTATTGCCCCCCCAAGTACCTTACATCACTCAAACTGGTGAATGCCAGCCCGTTCACTGGGACAACGTGGTTCTCGATTAATGAGGTGTACCTCTGACGAGCTGGAGAATCGCCTCAACCTCCTCAGTCCAAATGATCACTCGCTAATCACTAAGGAATGAGGAGGTATGGAGAGGAGTCATATAACAGATGAGGGGAAATAATGAAAATTAATGATGATATGGCATGAAGGACATGCACAAAGAGATGAAATAGACAGTTAATGGGAGAAAGTGGGAAAGGGTGAACAAGACGACCACACAGAGATATGAGGAGAATAAAATGAAAAGCCAAAAAGACAAGTGTGTGGAACTCAAAACCATCTGCTCGCTGTCTTTTACACAGCAGAGGCCAGTGGAGTTAATGAAACATCATCAACCATGAGATGTGACATTTGTGGTTCCTGGGTGAGCTATAAAAGCACAATTAATTAATTTCAAATTAGAGGATACAAATGCCACTGCAGTTTGTAAAGGAGCAGTTTAAACTTTTTGGACAATTCACGTATTCACTTTATTGCTAGTTTCAAGCACAGATAGATTATCATGACCACGGGCCCTGGACACAAACTCGCCATGGGCCCCTGCCTACACATACAAACAGCGCACGTGCGCTAAGGTGCTCTTCCCATCACAACACCGGGCAACACACAACCACAAAAAAACGGGCGCTGTCCATGGTGATGTGACACCCCGCCCCTGAACCATCGATACCAGCACTGATGCACGTATCATGGCCACACAATGATGGGACTTCACGTTTTCATTCTCCATACACACTCGTTAATTCACAAAACACACTCATACTCGTCTTTGTTGCACATACATGGTACTCTCGCCATACTCGCTACCTCATCCTTCGCTGGCGATGTGATAGGACTTAGCTCAGGGTGCCGCTGACCTGGCTACGCTGTCCGGCTGCTGTCCGCCGTAGTACTGCTACAGACGGTGTCCATAGGAAGCAGTGCTGCTTCACCACTACCAAAGGTCTCCAGTGACCTTGAGCTAGCAGCATAGCATCCTGCTGGTTGTCTGAGATTCATACCACTTTCATGTTTGGATGTTAGGCTAAATATGAAACTACAGCCAGCAGAAGGTTTGCTTAGCTTAGCATGAGGACTGAAAACAGCTTTCAGTCTTCAGTAGCTAAACTAATTATTTCCTATCATTAGTGTAGTGTATTTTCAAAAATGTCAAACCATACCTTAAGGGGGTCCATACTTTTGAAACCTCTCATTTTAAAAGAGCATAACAGTACATCATGCAACACGAGTTAGCCTACTTTGCAAGGGACCTGATGCTAGTAACATTTTCTACTGAATGCAGAAGCACAAAACATAGACCAGAAGATAAATCCTGCGTGTTTTCTGCTCAGAAAAGCTTGTGAAAACTTTGTGGAGAGAGTGGAACCCTGGTGTGATTTAAAGCTCATGCTATGCATGACAATAAAAGTGGCTTTATTTAAACTACACAACATGTAATAGAAGAACTACTAAAGATCTAAAGATCCAAGATCTTCAATTTACATTTTCAAAACCAGCTTTCATGATGAAATGGTTAACAGTGGTGTGAGCACAATAGGAGGGTGTGGTAAAGAGAATAATTTATCAGTCTCGATATGTGTTAGATATCAGCGGGTTGCTTTTACATAACATAGGGAGCTACTCTTAATAATCAATGTTCTGTAACGTAACTGAAAATTCACATGGGGCTTTCAGAAATGATCAGGTAGTCTGTAAATTGCATGGTCAAATTCATGTCTCTGACTGAAGATATGGCTTCTGTAAAGTTTTCTGTGATGGTAAAGATTTTTCCTTGTTTCTGAGAGAAGTAGAAATGTTCTGGCAGGAATTACTTTGATTTATTACAGCCCCACTTTCAAGCCACCCAGTTCACTTTGCCATGGAGGACTGTTGTGTTGTTAATGCACAGCGCCATCTATAAAATCCAGTGAAGGTCTGCTGCATTTGTTAGGTATAATGTCAAATTAGCATTTGATTAAATGAATTTTCTGACTAAGCAAGCCATGGAGAGAAAACCATTGTCTGAAAATTGAAGAAATGCAAACATCATCCCCTAGGGACATGCAAATAGAATAAGAGAGCACATACAGGCTTTTGTTCATTTCTATTGGGTGACAGAGGTAATTGAATTCAGTCTGGAAACCATTAAGATTATTTATGACTGCCTTTCTTCAGAAGAAACATGTACCATAAAAGAGAGCCCTGTTTGGCTGTACATTTACACACGGCCACTAAAGGCCAATGCAGCCAACACATGAAGCACACCTTGCTCACCCTGTGGGAGATATCTCTTTCTTCTTGCTTGGTATAAAAATAGATGTCTTAGGATTCAAACATCATACAGAAAAACAACCCAATGCTCTGATCTGCCTGGCGCTTGCATTCAGCTATGTGCTCCTGTCAAGTTAGTCAATTCCCACCTAGCCTTGCTCAGTGACATCAGCATCAAATGATCAATACTGGTGATTAAATTTAGCTCATTCAACACTTTTACAGCATTTAAATGTTCCACAGAGAATTGTGCAAACAATGATACCTAGAAGTACTTTTACTGTTAAAAGCTTTCTTCACTGTAGACTAATACATATTTGTGGTAACAAATGCAGAGTAAAATATGTGTTATATTTTATATTTATTCTTCAGAGAAGCTACCTTTTGATTTGATGACACTTTTGGCATCTCAATCAGCTTCATGAGGTAGTCACCTGGAAAGCTTTTCGATAGCAGGTGTGTCTTGTCAAAAGTTAATTAGTGGACTTAGTCAGTGGATCTTGCCTTCTCAATGTGTTTGATACCATCAGTTGTGTTGTTCATAGGTGTTGGCATACAGTATATAGCCCTGCTAAATTACCGTAGCAATCCAAGTTATGGCAAGAAGTTCTAAGTAAAGGAGAAACAACATTTCATCATTGCTTTAAGACATGAAGGTCGATCCAAGAAAACAAAACAACAACAACAAAAAAACATGATCAATCACAAAAACATCAAGCACCATGATAAAACTGGAGAAAATCTGAAATTCTTGGTCTAAGGAATCCAAATTTGAGATTCCCGTTCCAAAAACCATGACTTTGTGAGATGCAGAGAAGTTGAACAGATTGTATCTGTGTGTGTGGTTCCCACCCAGGCACATAGAGGAGGAGGTGTGATGGTGTGATAGAACTTTGCTGCTGATGCTGTTGCTAATTTATTTAAAATTCAAAGCACACATGACCAGCTTGGCTACCATAGCATTCTGTAGTAAAATGCCATTCCAACTGGTTTGCACTTAGTGGGACCATCATTTGTTTTTCAACAGGACAAAGACCCAAAACACACCTCAGGGGCATGTAAGAGCTATTTGACCAAGGAGAGTGATGGAGTGCCGCATCACAGTGCTGGCATCCACAAGAAAACAACCTAAATCTAAATCACATGGCTTGGAACAAGTAGGACTGCAGAACGAAGGAAAAACAGTAAACATGATGTGCAACACATATGGAAACTCCTTGAGGACCGTAGCATTCGAGTTGACCAGAAGATGGTAGAAAGGAAAAAAGAATGAAAAAACATTGAATGAGAAGGTATGTCCGAACATCACCTTTCACCAACTGAGCCCTGGCCACTTTAAACCCATGGGAAAATCTTTTACGAACAGTAGTGTTATCTTGGAAAACCCCATTACTTATACTTGGAGGCTGAGTGAGGAAATCTGCTAATGAAGTCAATTACCAGTGCATAGATTTCTGAATAAATACCCTTACCTCTTATATGTGTACTATGCTGCAAATTTCAAGCATACCTGTCTTGTTCTTGCATTACTTATTTGAAATCCCAAGAAATTCTGAGCCAACATAATTTATAAATGTGAAAGGTCGAACAACTTATAATATGGATTAGAAAAGTACCAGTGAGGCTCAAAGCTTTATACTTATTTTATTTGCCCGTTTTGCACTGTGTATGGCACACTAAAAAGCAAACTCTATTTCAAGCTACATTGTCCTTAGGCAGATGATAAATGACTTGCTGTTTCCATAATAAAATAAGTTAGAGCACTCTTGGACTTTTAATGTATTCATACATCAGGATACTTTAATGCATTTTGTATGTTGCTTTGACATAAAATCACTACTGCAGAAACGGGCTGTAAACATGTAATTTCCATATCCAGAAAATGGCTTTGCAGATTGAGAAATCAACATAAGTGCTCCGTGAACAGCATATGCCTCATTTATTTCTGCAATTACATCAAAGTTGTTTAAAAATCAATGCTCAGAACACTTTGCTGGGCATGATGGATGCACTATGTACCCAATTCTTTTCCACTTTAGGATGTGTCTGACATTCAGTTCATCTCTGACCTTTTTCTAGTTCCAGGGTGAAGGGACAATAATCTGAAATCATTTTTCAAGGAGACATTAGTGTCTGCTGGTAAATGCAGAATATCACCTTGGAACCAAAAATTTTTCAGACAGGGCAAAGAGAAAACTGTGGGTCATCTGTTGCCCAAACATTTGTCAAATGTTTCATTTTAAAAGGATTTAAAAATATTTCACCTGTCCCGCAGTGTTGTTAATGTGTGTCATTTGGCAGGATACAATATCAATCAACCATTTCACTGCCTTCAAAAATGTTTATCACCCCTGGCAACACCTTGAATAAGGAAATTATCCTTGCTGCTGTTTCTCTGGAGTGGGCATTTCTGGTAAATATGGAGTATACTGTATGTAGGATACCACAACTCTTAGCACACGGTTATGACAGATTCTTGACAACAACAGCACTGTGAAGATTTAGTGATGTAAGAATCCGCAAAAGCATCTCCCGTGACAAAACTAATGGTGCAGAATGTCTGCAAGCAAATGCACGGGACATAAAATGAGCTGCTGACGGCAGGTGATGTTAAACAAACTTAGGAGGAGATAACACATTTGGCTAACAGGTGTTGCTCAGAGAACTGTTTCCCAGTGTACAGAATGGCTCAGTGAAATTAGGCAAAGATCCAGCCAGAGGCAGTTTGGGTGCAAGAGGAGCATTTCCTCCAGACTAGCTTCACAGTGCACATGTTAATGTAAAAAAAATAATTTTATTTTGCTCCGCTCTAAACATCTTTGAGCAGGATTTGTTCTTGCATGCATTTCTTCTCAATTTAGTAATGGGTAAACTTGAAGTCAGACATCAAAATTGGAACACCAAGAATCAAAACATGAATGGACACATTCATCCAGTGAAAATGAAATTTCTATGAACCACATTAAATTATTTACAAGAATAGATCCCTGCATCTCCTCTAATCTCGGAGTGCATTAGACTAATACGTGCTAATGAGGACAGGGACTAACAACCAAGTTACCCACTGCTATGGCATATTCCATAGTGTCTTCAGAATCATCTTTATTGGCCACCGATGTGTACATATATAGGGAATTAATTTCCAATTTTACACCACACAGTTCCAAGAACAATTTACAGGAAGACAGAACTAGACATACTATTATGTACATACAAATAGGTTACTTTGATTGCCTCCTGAACCCCCTGCAGTTTGCCTACAGAGCCAACAGGTCTGTAGGTAATGAGTTTGCCACACCCAGCTGAGCATGCCTGACTCCCCCGTGCAGGTGGATCACAGACTTCCTGTCCGACAGGAAGCAGCATGTGAAGCTGGGGAAACGTGTTCTTTTTTCTCCGCTCTATAACTTCTACACTAACAATTGCACCTCCAGTCATCAGTCCATCAAGCTCCTGTAGGGACTCATCTTTCATTGGGTATGAGTCTGCCTGTTGGGAGATTGACCATCTGGTGACCTGGTGTAGCTAGAACAACTTGGACCTCGGTGCTCTAAAGACAGTGGTGATGGTTGTGAACCCAGCCTCACCTGCTCCCTGTGTGAGTTTCCAAGATCAAGAAAGCACAACAGAGGAGGTACTTACCTAGGCAACTGAAGAAGTTCAACCTGCAAAGGACGATGATTTTGCACCTCCCTCATTGAGTCCATCCTCCCCTTCTTCATCACCATCTTGTGTGCTGCTGCCACTGCTCCACTACTCCTCTACGTTTTGTTAAATGTCCTTCAAATTTGGAATATTCTGCATACTGTGAACCTTTGCACTTTACCTGGAAAATACTTTGCAAATTTCATCACAAACTCTCAGCAAAACTTTTTTAGTACTTCATTTTTTTAACCTTCTTTATATTTTTTTATTTGATGTCTGTTTGCTGATTTATATCCATTTTCCAGCGTTCATTCAGTCTCTGTTTTAGTGTTGTATTAAAAAACCTATTGAGATGTACTGCACTCTGCAAGTCACTTCACCTTTTATTGCACCCATGGAAATATCGACACCCCAACCCGGGAATACAAGGTGTATCTGCCTTCAAATTAAAAGCACAAAGTCTCTAAAAATGAAGTAAAGTAAGTAAGTATTCAGTTCAGGTGTGCATAACTGCACTCACTGAAGACGAATAATTCTCCCTGTAGTTCATAACAGACCCACTCTGTCATTTGACCCTTATGTGTTAAATTAAGTGTGTCGCAATCCGACAAAACAGAGTGCCTGAGCGTCGCTGTGGCGTTTATTTTGAAAGTCGCAACCGGAAGTTATTTTTAATCGTGTGGCGAGCTTGACCGTAGCATCTGTGAGGCAGGTGATAACCGCTTACTGTGTGTTGACCGGCAGACTTACTGTACTACACCGGAGCACCGCCTCGTCTACCGCAGCGTTACCGCCAGCAGACTCCCCGGCTTCAGGGATTTATATCAGACCGAGAGACTTACAGCTTCGGTGGGACTGTTTCCATCTCAACATCTGCGACAGAGGACAATGTTTCTCCTGCAGTACACCGGTAGGCTGCTCCAACTAACCTCTCAGCATCACATGTTACACACATAAAACACCAAAACAAACGTGTTTAAAGTGTGCCAGCACCCAGCAAATACACACTTTATGGAGACTTACTCGCATTTTATGGTGCTTTTATTTGCACTGATGATGACATTATGATTCTGGAGAAGCCAACTATTTATTTTGGTAAATAGGTAGTTTAATTAGCGTCCATATTGTTTGTCACGTGAGGCTGTTAGGATGCTGTATACATGTATGCTAGTCTATAATAGTTTGCCATGTGTTTGTTTGAATAAATTGTGAGTTAACAGGGGGCTAGTTAACTAACTAATCCTGTCCTGATTCATGATATTCTCATATTTAATTTGTGGTGAAGGCTATGTTTACACTTCCTCCATGATGTGGAGAAGTTTCCATCCCTCCAAAACTTCATTATAGGATTACTTTACTTCTGTTTGTAATGAAATTCATCTTGCTCATTTGACTTTATAATGTCCTTTATCCCTTTTCTCATCCTGCGAGCGATGGGGAAGTCGGGGGAAGTGTGAGCACACTGTTGAAAAATCATTTGATTTGGCTTGGATAGGGATAAACAAAGTTAACTTTATCAGGCTCTCCAGCCACAAATCCGATAGTTGTCGTGCACGGCTGTAGGATTTTTAAACCTTCCTCCCTTCCTTTTTTTGGGCTTTCTCCAAAATCATAACAGCCCACATTAGAGGATGTTACACTCGTTAACCTCTTGGAGTTAATGATAAAGTCAAACTATGCCTGTTGGTCCCTAGAGCTCACTTTGGAAACTACTGGGCTCAGCCTTTATATGCCTGCTGGATTAAAGTCATCTAGGGTTTTAAGTGGAGTGCTGCTGACTTTGTGTTTCCGTGTATTCATTTCCCAATTTCCCTGTGATCCTTTTTAGCTGTAGTAAAATTAGGAATTGGGGGATCACACAATCCAAGAACCTCCCACCAGCGCGCTTTCAGATTTATTCAAACACTTTGTTCACTGTTTTAGCTGCTTCCAGTTTGTAGCGCTGTGATTCTTTCTTTTTAGATCTGACTGCAGGTCTCTCTCAGCCAGTCTAATGATGGATAAGTGCTCATAATTTGATGTTTAGATCCCTCGCTAACTAGCCAGCCGAGTGTTGAGAATATGTAAGCAAACCTTTTGTGAGGAGGAAGCTGTGTACACACAGCTGTGCGGTTTCACTCACACTGCTGACTGGTCTTTAACGCTAACGATTATTTTCCTTATCAACCAATCTGGTGGTTATAGTCTCGCTTAAAGGAGCATACCACTGATTTGATCGGTTTTCTTATCACTGCTCTGTATCCAGATATCACTATGTAAGCCTGTGAAAACTGCCGTGTAGTGTCTTCTGGGGGAGCTTGGTCAAACCTGTGAAAATAGTCCAGGTGATGTCGTCGGGGGAGATCTCACTTCACCTCATGCTTGGCGACCACGTCTTTAACAGATAACCTATGTTTAGAAACTGGGGGTGTGGAGTCTGAGGGACATCTTTTAGCAGATAGGACATGTATAACAGAACATGCTACTGGTTATATGATCCAGTAAAATTTGGGGCATCTCAATCCCGACTCTGATTTCAACTCAGCCTTTTAAAGCTGAGTGCATGTTTAATTGTTTAGTCTATAAATTAGTGAACAGTTCCCACAGCAACGTCTTCAAATTGGCTTGTGTTGTCAGCCAAAGAAAAGATGTTTCTGAGTAGCCTGAATCAGTGTTTCTGCTGGAAAACTGGTTTAAATGATTAATTACCTCTCAAAATCTTTGTGGCCCCCCCTGTGTTTTTTCTTTTGTGCATCGACCACACGATTAATTGACTTATCATTTTAGCTCCAAATGTTAAAATAAATGCTGAATGCATCAAAGCTACAGTATGTTGTGTTTAACTTCAGCTCTGTCATCAGTTCAAACCGGGAAAAAGTAGATGAAGTGATGCTTTATGTTAACATTTTCTGACTCCTCTAGCGACAAAACAAAGTCTTCCTCACTCTCAAGAATGTGATGGGTGACATCCTTGCATCCATCACTATAAGTGGAGGCTGAGTGGCCTCAGGAGCAACCATGGTTGAGTTAAGGTCTATCATTCCCTGTGACAGCCATTTACCTCCACACTGCACCGATCCTCTCCCTGATCAATGAGTAGGACATTGTTGGATTGCCTTCAGGAGGGAGGCACTGTCAGAGACTGTTGACGGAAATACAGAGAGATAGAGAGAGGGATAGAGGTTGAAAGAGCGAGGAGGAAACCACTGGATATCTGCTTTGTTTGGAGTTTGCGGAGGCCCCGGGATAATGCTGCTAGCATGGCTAAATTAAAGCACGAGTGAATGAAGAGTGAGATATTGTAGAGTTTGAAGAGATTTGTCAGCTTTGGAGAAATCTCCCTTTTAAATGAGGAAACGTAAGCTCAGTTTTGCTAACAATTCAGTGGTAAGTGTGTGTCTTGTAACAATGGCTATGGGGAAAAGAGGCAGCATAATGAAATGTAAAATATGAGTCAGAGATAAAGGAAGCTCCCATTCTGTGAGTACCGCTGGCAATGGCACTGTTTGGGAATGGAGGATTCTGGAGGGTATGCTGCTGAAAAGCGGCGATGCTCAGCTCTAGTAACCTGGTTATGGATCATTCATCAACCTTAAAGGCCCAGGAAGGCACTGAGTCTCCTGGGTGTTTAACTCCTGAACTGCGTTTCTTTAGCTATGAGTCGCTCCTCGTGTCTTACTGTTGTCCAGCCTTTGCAAAGCTTTGCCGGTGTTGTTCTGAAAAGCCAAGGGGTGAAGCTAAATAAATTATGCTGACAAGTTGTGTGCTTAAACCCAATGGCTTTAAGACACAGATAAGTGTATAGAATTATGCATTATCAGGCATTAGTTGATGCATGAGTTTTGTGTCTTTAAACTTACCCTAGCCTTGTCACTGTGCCTCTTAAAGCCTCAGTGTGCTTGATGGTGTCTAGAGAACATTAGCAGGCAACAAAACAATGGACTGAATAAAGAGTTTCACCACAAGGATGTCTGATTGCAGTAGGGTTGAGCTATTGAATGAAGTTATTGGCTATCGGCAACTGGCGTCCACTGCTGTTTTGCTTTTTTGCCTGTGTTGACTAAATCTATTGCCAACTGTGATAGGCGTATTAAGGTATTTTCACATCATTTTCACAAGTGCATGTTTGACACTGTGTAGAAGGCACTTATTATAATGAAAACTCCTGAAATGTTTCCTGGCGTATGGTCAGCATAAAGCTATTGCTCTTCTGTGACCAAAAAGTAACTGTTGAACTTTGTTTTACTGTGCCTGCACAAAAAGTAACTCTCACCTCCACTCTTAGTAGGTTTTCCCCTAAAGACAGACGGTAATTATTTAAACCAGAATCTTACTGAGAAACGTCTCAGAACTAAAAAGACAGCAGAGCCATCATCAAATTTGTTCTTGAGGATAAATTTTCATAATGCACTTTGATGAACGCAGTTTGAACTTCTTTGCATCCAATTCATGACAGCCCTCTCTTTTGAGCAGACCACCTGACAAGGAGCTTAAGTGAATCCCTAAAGTTTCACTCCTGTGATATTTGCCCCTAGTGATCATTAGAGTTCTCATTGCAATGTGGCTTCCTGCAAAAACGAGTGAAAGAAAACTTTTGGCCGAGGCAGTAAAGCATGTTCATGGCTTGTTTGGTACTAAATGAGCTTACATTTGAGTGTCTCACATGCATCTGATGTGCTGTTGTTACACCCACGAAAGCAATTGTTTGGGAAACTGATTATTATTATTATGATTTTTTCCTTTTCCTAAATTTCTAGGGGGTGTAAGATTTATGCTTTTACATGAGAATTTGGTGCATAATGGTGCTTTTCCACAATTGCTACTACTGCAGCGGACAGCTGTGCTATTGAGCGCTGTCATCGTGCATTCAAACTGCTGGCGACTTCGTTGATGGGTGTCTCTTTCCTGGCTGACTGTGGGCAGCAACGTTTTGAACAAGTACTGTACATTATGCAGTATTCCCTTGCTCTTCTTTTTTTTTTTATTTTAACCCTCCTGTAGGCTGCCGTACATGGCGGCGCTAATTGGGTTGGATTGATTGGAAATTAACTTAAATGCTCAATTATTGATGGAGGCAAGTTGGCAACTGTTCCCCAGTCATTGTTTTTAACACCTGTTTTCTTACAGCCTTTCAAATACAAATAATAGGGTAGCGGACAGCTTTGAAGGGCTGTAATCAACTTCAGAAAGAAAAAAAAAATCAACACAGAAGAGAAGCAAGAAAAGCAAAGACACCTGCTGATTGCAGATAAGTGTGAAAAGGTTGGCTTTGGACGGGATCTCTGAGCCAACTTGCTGGGTTTGTGAGCTCTTTCTAGCCATATGAAAGCCAAGTCAAGTGCTGCCATTACTAAGTCTCAATATTTAGCTAATCAGAATAAATGAATGCAGCTTGAACCTTCATTGTAACTAGTTTAGCAGATGGAAGGCTTTTTTTTTGTCACCTGAAGCTGTTCTAGGAATATGATGAAAAAGAATAAGCCTTTTATACTTCGCCAGTTGTCACGCTCTCCCAGTGGAAATTAGATGCAAATATGGAGACACTAAAGTAAATATATTATTCAGCAGCAATTGCTGTTGTGAAGTGTGATTTGACAGTCCTTTTGGAGCTGCAATAAATGGTAGAATCGTTTTTTATTTGGACATACTGGGAATTTCCAGCTCCCCAGAAATTTGACACATCCTCTTTTATATACTGGTAAGTTATTCATCAAACAAGTGAATAAGTAAGGGTGAAATAATGAAAGCAATAATGGAAAGTGAAATATTCAGATGAATAGCTCGGAGGGACTCAATATAAACAGTTGTTGCTACGGCAGCTGATTTTATCATATATAATGAGACAACACTACATTGTGAGCCTTTAAATCCATTCTCACTGTATTATGTTTTATACTAACGCGCAATAGGTGACCAGTACTGTTAATTTTAGCAACTATTTTAGTTTTTAGATGAAAATGCTTCAGTCTTCAGTCTAGTTTTAGTCGATGACTACTCAAAATGTTTTATCTGATCTGAGTTTTGATGATCAAAAGATCAATTCTTAGCTTGTTTTTATCTTCATGTCATGGAAAAAAGGTCAGTGATTAACGTTGTTTCATTGTAGTCATATCAGTGCAAAAAATATCAGCTGATCAGAAAATTAGAACCCTGTAAACAGGGCTGTGACGGTATGGATTTTTTTCTTCTTTTAACTTGTCGCTGTTAGAGACGAGAGCCTGTCAGCTTTTCACGGAAGAGAAAAATAGGACGGACTGCTGAAAAGCAAAAAAAAAAACAAAAAACAAAACCCTCCTACAAACACCAGCTTCAGAAAGGGCCATAAAATGAAATCCGTACCTTTGTGACACCTTCAAATGCATTTTGCTCAATGTTTATCATTTTCAGAAACCTTTCAGGCCTGCTTAATTCATGATCACAGAAACCGTATATAAAAATAGCACAGCTTGAGGTTTCTTACAGTCACACTGTGGGTATGTAAGGTGTCCTTTCAGTTTCACCACTCACTCTCAATTGAAATAATTTCAAATAGGCATGTCATGTTCTAAGCCGAAAAAATAGGATGGACTGACGTCGTAGCTTTACAGGCTGTAAATTCCTTCCGTCAACATGAAAAATATTACCTGCTCAGAAGTAACCACTATTGAAGCTTCTGTGCCAACTCAAAATGATATCGGTGTGAAGTCACTCACTGCTGGTTGGTTAAGACAAAAATTTCCAAACATGATATCAGTCAGAATAATACAGTAAACAAAATAGAAATCTGTCTGCTGCCTTTTTTTTTAAACCAAATTTGCAACCTGCCAGCTGTGATTTGTAACAAGATATCTTCCCCCTCTCTCAGTTCGACACGTTTTACTGATCAGAACACACACCTAGCTGCAACACATGTATTGTGACTCTCAAATTTATCTGCAACTTGTAAGTAACATTCATTTGCTTCTGCCGTTTGTGTTCCGTGCAGTGCTCATAGAACTTGTTTGCGAAACCAGACCTTCATTAACCAGCCAGCAGTCTAGCTTAGCTTTTCAGTGAATGAATGTTGTTTGTTGAAGCCTCATTTTTCTCTGATGTCTCCCTTTTAAATATCTGTTTGTGTTTGTCACATTGTTCTTGTTGGATGGATTTGGCTTCCTGGTGAGACATTCAGCAGATAAGTGGGATTTCTACCAGTACCAGTATCAGTTCATTTGAAGAGCAGTGTGAAGGATGGTGTGGTAGAACTCTGAGTGTCAGCAGAATCAGGAGCAACTTGGCAGCCTAGAAGTGTTTTTGGATCAGCTCTGGCACTCTCTGGGGCTCCACCACCTGATTGATGGAGCTGTTTGTTTCTAATCACTTCAGAGATAAAGTACCATGCATGGAACACTGAAAGTGGATCTAAGGACTCTGCAGCAGCAGGTGTAGAAGCTAACTTCAGATTGTCTCATTGCTTCACAGCTCACGCCGTTTCTCCCCGTGGCTTGCTTTTATTAGGTAATGGCTGTTGCTTTAGCTCGCCACTAAAGTTCAGGTGTCTGTGTTTGCCAGAAACTCCATTTGGGACAGTCTGATTGTTCAGCTTTGTAATCTTTTGGAGGTTCACAAAGCTGAACAATCAGTATTATGTGGTGACTTATCTAATTCAGTGGTTAAGTCCATTTTAGTGAAGCTGGTACCAGTTCAGTTTGTGTGATAAATCAATATGTGGAAGCACTGCCCATCCAGAAATGTTGAGCAAACAATTCCCTTTGAGTTTAATGGGGTCAGGTTGAAAATGGTGAAAGAAGAGTGAGCGGAAAAGGGCTCATTTATAATATAACAAACTGGAGTTTGGTTAAAAAAATTCATCATTGGAAATAGTTTTAAGTTGGGGGAATGGTAAAAATAGAAAAAAAACAGGAATAGATGGAAGAAGCTGGATCAGACCATTCACCAGGGAGCAGCACTGTGATTACACCTGGGCAGATTTTTCTCACATATTATCTTGAGAAAGAAGCCCTTGCTCTGATACATCAATATCAGGATTCACCTCAGCCTGTCAGCATAAGCCTCTGTGTGCAAGGAAGACCAGGCTGAGCCAGAGATGGACTCGTAGATTCTGCGTGAATTGTCAACAAAGACAGCTGAATCCCAACTAAATATCGGACCCTCTGTTTCCTTCTGTCGTTCAAAACAGAGGATGTGCCGGAAAGCTGCTGTGGCCGCAGTGGAACAACGAGGCTGAAAGCAGTAATACTGTGACAATCACCTTCGCTGCAGTGGCCTCTTTCAAGAAACAAAGTGATGTTGAGATTTTGCCATGATTCTGGCATTTTTCTCTTTTGCAGCAATGCCAGGATAAACAATTGGAAATAGCAGAACATAAGCTATGATGGATTACTGTAAGGATGAAGCACACTACATCAGAATGGGCCTGTGTCCACTGCTGCTGCTGGGCAGTGGATGGAGTCCACTAGTAATTGCCCTGAACCATAAACTGTATTTGCCAATTAGTCTTAACTGTATTTACTATAGCTGCTGATTTCTTAGCTAATTATTAGCCAAATTATTTCTCTGATTCATTTATGACAGAATATTATTGACCAGCAAGATAACTAATACGCCTCTCTCATTCTATTCGATACATTTCCTGATGATGTTGTTTATATAACTCGCCTTTTCCTGAAGACATTGATATGTTGAGCATTTCCCTGTAGAGACGATGGTAGAAAACTCAGGTTGAGGTTCAATGGTTTGGCCCAGGAAAAAGCAGCTTCCACTGAGATTGCTTGTCTGAAAAACAGTGATGTCTCCAACATAATAGACATAGGATGCCTTGAGGGGTGTTGGCATCTTGAGGATGAACAGGGACATGAACGCTTGCATGACGCAAAATAGCTTGAGCGTAGAAACACAAACCATAATGTGGAGGAGAGGATACAGACAAACCTATTGTAAATACTGTGGCTAAAGCTCTCTGGGTGCTGGCTGTTTCTTGTCCTTCGGGGCAGTCCAGCACTGAATGAAGAACATCCCTGTATGCTTCACTGAATTAGAGTGGCTTTTTTTCCCTCCTGGAAGTAAAATGACCATGGAAAGGTTGTTTGTGGAATCTGAGCTACTCCACATCTGAAGCTCAGATCACTGAAATATGGAGGAATCTCACGGCAGCTTGGTTAATTTCCATTTACCTGGGATGGCTTTTCTGGGAATCGTCTCTTGGAATTTTTACTCTGTTTGCTGTAAACATTCTTACGGACAGGCCCCCACTGTGCAGACCCCTTCATAAACACAGAAGAAGCTCTATCTAATACATCATATAGAGCTGCAATGAAGGATTCACTGTGTGAATTCAAAAGAAGTCCTGTACCTGAGTGTTTACCACACTGAGCTTGGCCAGAGTCAGACTCCTGCTGTTTGGATAACTTTGTGGATTTCTGTGCATTCAGCACATCACACTGACCAAAATTTGTTCAGTTGTTTTTTCTAAAGTCTTCTTGTCGATTGGATTACGATCAACATTCATAAGGAAGTGACACATCACTGATGTAACATTTCAAGAGGAAAGCAAAACGGCTTTCATATGAGTTGTCAATGTTTTCTCTGGCTACTTTTGACCGGTAAAATGTATCTTAACGCAAATTCAGAAGTATGCCTGAACTAGTGGACTCCCTGGTGGACATGTGTTAATGAAAAAAAAATACTCCAGAAGCCCTCTTGGATACTCCTATGGTAGATAAAATGTGATAACATGCCCTCAAGGGTGCACTTCACATGGACAAACTGTGGAAAAGTGCCCTGAGGGGTATTAACCCTACCCCTGACTAAGCTCCTCAATGTACAGACAAGGGTTAAATGGTGAGACTGTTAAAAGTTCCTCATGTGTTTTATTATAGAGGGGTTATAGTAGTTATACAGAGATATTAAAAAAAAAATCTCATCCAGAATTTGTTTACTTCCTATTATTTTTTATTCTTACACCCCATAATTTGCTGGCTTTTTGGTAAATCATAACAACATTTCTGCAGGAGTTGCCAGAGTATTTGCTCACTCTCTCTATCACTCACTCTATCCTCTCAAGATATGAGGTTTGGTAAACATTTGTAATACCCTCAAGCCTGTTATACTCAAGGGTTTCCTGCAGGAAAACGGTTAGGGGTGATGATAAGTGGTGACAGCCGCTGATGATACAACATCCTTTAAACTTACTTCCACTCGAAGCAGGATAAACCACGCCCAATTGGTGATTATAAAACTTCACCCCGGAGTCTGACCTGCAGTGCAGTTGATTGGGCTGTTCGCCTCTTCTTTTTGAAACTTGTAAAACTTAACTTTTTCCCTGACGCTGTGTTGGGTTACTCAGATTAAGTAGTGTGAAACGAACAAATTATGTAATCGATCAATTAATCACCTGCTGAGCTGAATCAGACCATTCTGGTGTCGGTGTAGGTCCTAAATGACCGTTTAAATGATCAATGTATAATCCCTCACCTCCAAGAAAATAGCAGGCAACGTTTCACCTTCTCCTACCTGAAGTGTGCTAACACTGAACCACTCAATGTACTTTCTAATTTTACAGTATTATGAACACAAAATGAACACATTTTTCTACACTTTGATTCCAAAATAACTACACCATGATGCTGACTTTGTCAGGTCTTACTCAACTTAGTTTTCTTTTTAGTTTTCTTGTTTGCTTTCTTTCTCGCTTTCTGAACAAACTCTGGACAGATCAGAGCTAAGCAAACTTTATAGTTCAAGTACAACCAATAACTGGAATCAATGAACAGATATACAAACATTTTTTGCCTTGCCTACTCTTCTCCAAGCAATCTCCTTTATTGTCCAGTCCCCGTACAAATATGAAGTAGAACTGCAGCTGCAGACTGCTGTTGAGAAGCAGGAGTACAGACCAATCCACTTCTCAAATCCACAAATCCCAAAAGTTAAAAGAAATTGTCCTCCTACAGGTAAACGGCTCTGGGTCAGAGCAGCGTCCGATGTGACTCTGGCCGTTTATTCCTTAAGAATCTCCAAATCTGCCTTTGGGTCTCCCCTCCACAGCTCCCGTGGGCTGCAGAGGCTCAGTCTGTTAGCTAGCAGCAGCTCTATCACTCCACTCAATTCTCTACTCTTTCGTCCTCATGTTGGACTGAGGGCAGACTGAATACTGTAGAGATTAGCTATCACAAGTGCTATTACAAGAAAGTCCGGGCTGAAGCTAATCAGTTAGCAAGCCAAATTCAGTGGATATCTCTGCCACATAATACATACATGTAAAGGTATTTCACGTGACATAACAGGTGTTTCCGCTTCACGTTTAGCTGATAATGTTGATAATATCCTCCTTTGTTAGAACTACAAAAGTTGTATGGTCAAACATTTACTTTCCTGTAACTCCAAAAGTGTTTCTCTCTGATCCTGTTGCGCAACACCGTCTTAAAACATCTACCAAAGGGAATTATAACATATAGATGGAAGAAACACAAATCCAGTGAAAGACATCAGCTCCTATGGTTCCTGTCAGGGCTCATTTATTCACCTCTCATGCTTATGTGAGTCCTTGCAGCCTTCTCGGCATGTGAATTCTCATCTACATTCACATCTCTCCTCTGCCTGTGGCTGTGCATCCAAACACCTTCCCGTGGGGTTTGCTGTCTGCGTTTCACTGCATCCCTCATTGATTTGGCCTCGTCTGTGAGCTGAGGAGACCTCCACCTGGGTCAGTCCAATCTGAATCCCTCTTTAGGCTGCAGGTCTCAAACAGTTCATATGCCCCGTCTGATTATTTTCTGAGCCTGAGGAAATAAAAACAGTGCGATGAAATAAAATTACTACTTTACTGTGTATGGATGATTTGTCAATATCTTCCTCAGTGCACTTGGTCTTTTGGCGAGACCTTCACAGGCTCAGCAGGAAATAAGATGGAGAAAATGACGACATCAAAGCCCCAAAGTCAAGCCGCCAATTTGGTGCTAAGACAAACTATGATAAAAATACAGCACACTCTTCCTCTACATACGGCAAAGGATTCAATTAGATGAATTAAAACTGACTGCAAAGGAGCTAAAAATAATCCATCCAGCATTTTCCAAAGAGGAAAGCTATTGAACAATGGCACACACACACACACATACACACACACACACAGACGGATTCTGTCCTTTCCATGCTTTTGTCCCACCTCCCCACCTCCCACACTCCCTTTTTTCTCTTTTTTCTCTCTTTTTTTCTCCTTTATGTCACCACATTGAGCATTTTACATCAAACTGGCCAGACCATGTAAAAGTGACAGATGCCCATGGGATCTGAGTCATCATCGCTGGATTCCTGCATATCATTTCACCAGTCCTTTGATGGATGCTCTCTCCACCTCTCAATGTCTTGTAGTATGACATTGTGTGCTAAGTGAGTAGAATACAAGAATATATTTTGCACTCTAATTTTTTACTATATCTGTAAAAGTCTCTCCAACCAGACCTTGGAGTCCGTGCTCCCCACGGAGAATCACAGCTGCAGTGGACAGCTCCCACTGTGCAGCAGCTCCGGTGGAGATAATCTCCCTGTCAGCAGCCGGTCTCTCTCCCAGATGTCAACTGATGCCAACTGTTGTGTACCTTCAGTTTGCACTCCCACAGTGCTGTCAGCAAACGCTCATCTCACCATTTTCTGTTACTTACTCACTGCATACATTTCTGCACCTCAGTGTTTGGGCCGCGAATACAGGAAGGTGTGAATGTGTTTAATGACCTCAATTTAGGTGCTGTGTGCTGCAATTTAGCAAGCATAAATTACCATTTTCTTGTAAAAAATAAATAAATAAATAAAAATAAAATTAATAACAGTCCATGGATGAGAGAATAGCAGCCTCCAGACAAACATGACTGTTGATACATGCCATGCTCGAGCCTCTGGGAGGCTGTACGTAGACTCAATGATGCTTTGGGTTAAATGCTAAGAAGGCATACATTTTACCATGTTCATCATATTAGTTCAGCATGTTAGCATGCCAACATTTGCTGAAATGGCACAAAGTGATATGTGGCTGCTGGAAATTATTAGAGGAAATTAGTTTTTCAGTCACGTAGTCATAAAGTGAGAGGATTACCAGTGTAATTGTAGTTCACCCTGGAGCTGACATGTAATAATAATATCTTCATCAAATTTTATGGCAGTTCATCCAATAGTTGTTGAGACATTTCACTCAAAACTACAAAAGACAGCTTTATATTGATGGTATAAGAAAAATCAGGACATCTCTAGTGTCAGTAGGCTTCATCCTCTGGGGACCTTGAATGTCCATACAAATTTTGTCCTTAAATACATGTTGAGATATTTCTTAAGATAACCGAAAACTCTGACCTGCCGGTGCTAGAGAAGTAGGGGATCGGCAAAGTCAGCAGGGTTCATCCTCAGAGCAATGTGATCGTCCTGGACAAAATTTGAGAGTAATCCATCTGAGATATTTCTGTCTGGGCAAAAGTGGTGGACAAAGTTTTTAGTCTAGGTGACTAAAATGGGTAAAGGGCTGTATATTATGCATCTAATTCCCCTTTAGTTTTATTTAATTGGCTCCCACTTTTCTATTTTCCATATCAGAATGGCACTTTTGTCCTCATGATCTATAGTCTTTGGTGTAATGGGCTATTCTTTTGGGGTAGTGCTATAAAGTTTTTAAGTTTTCTCAGATTCTGCATGTTGTTCTCTGTGAAGGCTGCATATTTGACAGATGCCAGAAGCAGCTGACTTACATCACAGTGCTGAACACACCCATTACAGAGAGGAAGCTAATTGGATTCACAAATCAGCTGACAGCTCCGGGTTTATAGTGGCATTGGGTTTTATGGGTAATATTTCAGGGACTGTTTGTCAGAGGTAGTTTGTAGGTAGAGAGGAAGTGGCACAAGAGAGAGCACCTGGGGAGCACCAGCATTCATTTCTTACCTATTGTAAAGCTTTTAATGCGTAAAAACCACTAGTCAGCGATGAGTCACTGTGATACTCTCACTGTGATACACTCAACCCCAAAGAACTTTGCTCTGCATCAGGGACTGGAATGATACATACAAGACAATTGAACTATTGACATATCCTTTAAATTGAAATCCAGGCTCATTCTGATGGCTTTCACAAAATTCAATTAAATCAAAGCACATTCAAAATGGCATTAATTGGCTAATTTGTTTGGAACTAACTGTGCCACGGGATCTCGGAAGTTATTTACCCCTCTCCACGTTGTACTGCAATAACATGCACTGGTCACTGACAAGGACTGAGCTTGGAAGATGAAATACATCAAGAGGAATGTCTTCCACAGAGTTTTTGTACCTCATAAAAGCCGAGGCCATTTGAACTGAATGGAGAGGTCAGAGCATATGGCCTGACACAGTATGAGATGACCCCCTTTCTCACTCCATCTCTGTCTTGTGCCCTTTATTATGGCAGAGTGAGCAGGCTTTTCTTGCTGCCAGAGAAATGGTGGTACTGCATCTCCTGGGTCACAGGAGAGATAAATGCCTAGATGTAAGAAGTAGCCAAAGAGTCCGATCTTCAGATTTTCTCCCTTATCCTTCATCTCTCTGTGCCTGCTGACACTGGTCCAAACTAGATCCACCATGGCGGGAGGGAATGAGGATTAATTGTTTTCCGCAGGTACAGAGGGCAGTGCCAGCGGTCTGCTTTATCGGGCCCCCATTGAGATTCCATATGCTGGGTGAAATCTGTTCCTTTTCTCCTGACGAGTTGGCTTGAGCGTGTTGGTCTGCACTCTGGATTGAAAAAGAACACCAATGCAGCACACTGTGGCTCACCTCCCAGCAGAACAAGCATCCAAACCCAGAAATCATGCCATCTACTGCCATCATAAAACCTGCAAACATCTACACTAAATAACAGAACACAACATAACACCGGCTTGTTGTTGTTGGGGACATCAGTCCTTTGGTGCTTCATTCTGCACCATCAATGTCAGTCTGACATTTCCTTCAAGAACATCTTTTGTTATCAAGTCACTAGACTGTCACTAGATTCAATAAAAAAAGTGAAATTTCCAACACTTTCAGTTGAAGGTATCTTTGTGCTTGAATACAATGCAGAGCTTTGCTTACTTGGTCAACTTGCTACTGTTTTCCCTTTTTCAATTTCTGCTTGTCCTTGCTATGAAGATTGGTTTGTGACAGATCCAAGATAAATGGCTTATGTCCCGTGGAACATATTTTATTTTGCTTTGTCCAGTATATCATGCCAATAAATCAACTGTATGTGCGTAACCTCCCTGACTGTTGCCAGCACAGCTTGGGGTGTGCCAGATTTGGTCAACAGCTGAATGATAAATTCCCTTTCTGAGGGCCACAGGAATATGTGGGTGTTGCCGGGCTGATTTATTAAAGACAAAACAGAATGTGAGTGGAGGAGTTTCGTTACTGATGGGGTTGAGAATGATATCTGCTGTTCCCGCTGGCAGATATGGAGGGGTGATGTCACTGTAGGTGTGCACGGGTTCGTCTGATTTGACATACGCTGTTGAAGCTGATGCAAATGCAGCAGGATATAGCAACCAAATCGCTCCCTCCAGAGGGATTTGCACTCCAGGCAAAAGCATTTTGCCTCCATAAACAGTCAAACAATCTCCTCATCCATACTAATCACTGCATACAATTTTACGTATAACGGCCTTGAGTACAGACTTAAATCCCCGTTCCCAGTGCTGACTATTTATGAATCCTCACCGAGAGTAATATAGGTCTTTGTTCAAATCAGAGCAGCGTATATATGGTTTGTTTTAAACTTAATATATAATACAGACATAATTGGATGGATTGGAAATTCATCAACGCATTTTTTTTCTATCAATAAAATATTTAGAGCTGCAGATTGTTTCAGCTTGATCATGTCAAGCTTTCCCTTGCACTCACATCAAAGTGCTCATTAGTGAAACTCTTCTCATATCTCTGCACGACATCTGCTACATGGAATATCTTTAGGGCTCCGACATATACAAGGTACAGCAAATACATCCATCTGTACTCGTAGTTCGATGGCATCACTACAGATGGTTCTGAATACTCCCCTCAGAAGAAACCTTGAGTTGAATGTGTATAGTTGGGTGTGCAGACAGTTTGCAAACTCTGCAAAGCTATTTGCTATTTTCTGAGAGAAATAGACCTCAGTAAAATTAGTTTAAACACAGTGGTGACTCATAATGTGGAAACAAAGATCCCACGACTGTGTGTGTGTGTGTGTGTGTGTGTGTTTGTGTGTGTGAGAGCGAGAGAGAAGGAGGGTGAATGATCAAGCCTAATTATCAGTGGGACAAGACAGAGCCCTGCTTGCCAATTTACACATATTTTCACTCTCAACTTAATATAGTGGCTTTGAATTGAAGTCTCACATCTGTTACTCCCCGTGGTACATCAGTATTCATACTGCCGCTTACATTCAATTAATTTTGTGTTCACCACACACACGCACATAGACCATTCTGCAGATGACCTTCAGCTTGCCATATGCCTGTGTGTATACTGTAATTGCCGTATCGGAAAGCATGCTGATGAGGCTGTGACAGCTTCACATCAATCACCTACAGTAGGCATAAATATTTGCATCTTCCTGTTTTGATAAGTGATACGTAGTGGACCCCTGAATAGGTGACTCTCTATCCTTTTAGCCTTTCTAAATGCAGTGTGGAGGAGCGACAGATGAAGTGGAGGCTGAGTAAAGGATGCAGCGTACTCTGTGGTGTAACCCATGCCGTATGCTCACATGCTGGCTGTAAACTCCCACGTAGCAATTTGGTCAATAGCCAGCAGTGTCAGAGAGCAACTGGTTTTCTTTGCTGGTTCTATACAATAGATGGACAGTTGAAGGAATAGTTCAGCGTTTGATTGGTATGAATGTTGCCATCTGATACTTCTCCTTTCAAAGTGAGTTGTGTTGTTCATATTAATGAAACAAACAATCTCATAAGATTAGTGGAGCTTTTTTTTTTTTAAACCAATCTATCTTTTTCTGACTTCCATGATGAAGATGGCAAATGTTTATTCTTGCCTCACAGCAAGAAGGTTCCTGGTTCCTCCCTGTGTCTGTTGCTCCCACAATCCAAGGAAATGCAATTAAAAGGTTAATTGGTGACTGTGGTGAATGTCAGTATGACGGTTGCTGCCCTGCGATGAGCTGGCCCACCTCTCGCTGTCAGCTGGGATGGGCTCCAGCCCCACCCTGATGAGGGTGAGCGGTTACAGATAATGGATGGATGGATAGATTTAGCAGGTGGTTGTCCAGAAGCTATGAATGGTATCCTTGGGGTAAAACTCATTTTAAACTAACTAGATGTTATATTTGAGCCACAACATCTAAAAATATAAAACCTTTCCTACCCTGTTTATTTATCATCTCCGAGCCAAATGTCATCACCGTTTTTAGAGAATATGAGACTGCGACCTCACCTTTTCATGGCAAAAAAAATATTTACAGTATAAACCTGATCTGTATATAAACTCTGCATGAAAAAGAAATGAAACTAGAAAGGAACATAACTCCAAAGGGGGGAAACTACTGAACCCATACATAATAAGGAGGACTGCCTCCAGAGCAGTGGTGTTTAGAGACCAACAGAACCACAATGATTTATTACATCACTGATATAATAAATGTTAGCTGTGTTTCCAGGTCATTTGCCCACTTTGGCTGTAAAAGAGGGCCTCTAACAAATAGCATGTAGCTTACATTGATTGTAGGTATCAATAATGAAGGATATTTACCGTTGCTTATTAAATGAGCTGAAATGATTTCATGGAATTTGTGACAGTGATTGATGCAACCTGTATTATCTTCCTTGCTGCCTCGAGGAGAGATGAGATGACTTTGAAGATCCTTTCACAGCCTCAGTGGGATGACGCACTGTCATATCAATCGAAAGCGCCTATGTGACGCTGTGGCAATGTGCCTTTAAAGACAGCAAGAACACTTTGCATTTACACTTTTGTACCATATCTTGAGATTTATTTCTTCAGTTCTTTTTTTAGCATGGCTTTTTCACTTTGACAGTTTTTTGTAACGTCAGGCTTTTTGACTGTAGTTTACTGAGGTCACATAGTTTTAGAAATGGCTTCCAAACTGGAGATACGCCATCGTTCTTCGGATGCCAGACTCGTTAATTGCTTCATCTTTTATAAATATTTCAGTAATTACAATGATCACGAAACATTTTATGTAAGCATAACAAGAAAATGAGTTTTGAGATGAGTCACACACATTATTCATACACATCACACTGTATTGATTACAATCAAGTGGCTCTGTTTCACAAGCAATTTACAATATTAAGAACAGCTCCAGACTATTTTGCGTATTAACTTGCATGTTTGCGTGGTAATATACTGCATTATAGGGCAAATTTTAGGTGGAATGACTGCATGCTGCTATTTCACATAATGTGGAAAAACAGAAAAACTCCTCGTTGTTATTGTTATTATTGCTGTTGACCACATCTTAAACTGAAACATGGATGAAAAACTGAAAATTTCCTACTTTTCTTTATGAATTTCTAGAGCTGTATATTAATAAATAAAATATTAAGATCAGTCAAAATATTTCTCCTGGCGCGGTGTACAGTGTCCTTGTATGTTTTGGAGTGATAAAAACTGTGCCGAGCATGCTGTGCAAGAACCTTGTTTTTCTGCTGCAATGTCAATATGCCTTAGGTTGTTAGTTTTGTCATGTCCTTTTGAAAGTAGAGGTGCTGAATAAATTAATGCATTAATTTAAGTTGTTTGACCACAAGGGGGGGATAAGGCCATCGCTGATTATACAGTGTTTAACAATATTTCCTGGCCTCTGAGTGATTCACCAAGTTCATTGATTGCAACAGTCCCCAGAGAAGTCACAGCTCTCAGTTGATGAGGTTTAGTCAAGTTAGCTCTTGCTATGCAGTGGCCACTCTGTCCTCCAGACTCCGCGGCTTTTCTTGGGAGACTCTATTTTTCTCTTCACCTCATTGTGTTTGCTTAACTGTCAAAATAATGTGTATTAAAAATAAAAATGCTTATTTGTTTAAATTGCTGGATTCTAGACATTTCGAGAACATTAGGGATTAAATCCAGGAAAAGATGACGTTTGAAGAAGTCGTAGCTCCATGAGAAATGTCTGCTTAATTCAAGTCAGCAGACCTCCAGGCAGTAGACGCAGGCACGAGGCTCGTTGTTTTCTCTCATCTAATCTCTCTGTAAGACCAGATAATTAATGGTAGTGTGGCAGGGGAGCGCACAGCCATTAATGGAATGGATTCAGCTTGTTTACCCAACTTACTCCTTGTCCTGTACTTTCTTAATGAGGATGTGAGCAAGGGCAAGACATCACGGTTATCAGACATTCGGGGCTGTGGCATCAGCCAGGAGCTTCTTGTAGACAATCGGAAGGCTCCAGAGAGGAATAATGATCCTGAACTATATATGATGTCATGCAGGAAGTATCGCTGTGGGCCAGAAGCTCTAGAGTAATGACCAAAAATATTCTCCACTAGGATTAGCTTTGATACAGTACTATAATTACATTCTCATTATAATTTCAGCCGTGATTAAACAAAAAGAAAATGCTACAGAAACTAAGTTTTGAGGCTTTGGGTCATTTAAAATTATTTGCATTGTTTTAGAGAAGTGCAGTAAGATGTGGCAGTGTTTGCCATTAAATAACACCAGGATGGCAGCACTTTTCCTGGACACGAATTCTTACACTGTTTATCCAGCCCAATTAATATAGCCATCCATTCAGCATGCGTTTGTCAGCAAGGGTTTGTTTCCAGGATGCATCCATCGAGTCCTCCACTTGGACACATAGCCTGCAGACCAGCGTGGAGATGAGAGACGAGCTCAGGGCGGACTTGCTCCTGCGGGGACCTTGCTATTCAAATCCCCTTCCAGAGAAACGGGCTGACAAAAGCCTTTGAAGAGATGAGCTGTCAGATGCTTAGACAGCCTTACATTAGGCCTCCACACATCTGAAAGGCAGGATTATGAACAGACCTTTGAAACTCAGCAATATGAAGATGAGAAAGAGGGTAATGTCTTGCTCTAGGTGTGGGGTATACGCCACTGTATGTACATTACAGGTGAATTACTTATTATGTCGGAGCATAATAAGTGGGTCATTGTAACCTGGACTGGGGAAATTAATGTGGAGAAAGAATCCCTCTTTCCTACCTCAGTGGTCACTATGATAGCCTAGAGGAAGGTTATTTTGGCCGTGTTCCTTCACTGGAGTTGGTCATAGGGCAGCAACAGGACAGAGTAATTGCTTTGGGCAAATCCCAAAGCAAAAACCAGGTCTGAATGCCTATTATTACACTATAAAGCTATAACAAGCCATGTGTAAACCTAAGAATGTGTGGAAAAGCAGTTTTTAAGTCAAGCGTTAAAAATGTCTCCAATGGTTACGCTACATTAGTATGTAAAAAAACACAAGAGGCTTTTTGCACTGTCGGCCTGATTTTCCTCTCGTTCTTCTATTCATATACAAATACACTGTGTAGCTCTCTGATAAATAGTGTCTGTACTCTGATAGATAAGGCCACATTAGTTATAAATGTTAGTTAGGATGACGTGGTTTGCAGCATCTCAAAACTCTGAACACTCAGCTTCATGGGCTGATAAATCCAAAGCACTATGTTCAGGGTCAATCCATTGTCAATTTTTAAAAATGTGAATCTGGTAATAAAAGCTGAGTCTATTGACTCTGTGCAAGAAAAATACTTACTTTCTTTTATTTTTGTGTATTTGACAACCATTTGCCTCTGTAAACATCAAACCAGTCCAAACTGACTGAGCATCTAGAAGAATTTTCTAACTTTTCTAGCGCTTGTGCTGACTCTCAATTTCTTGGGGACATGAGAACAAAATGAAACTCCCGGGTAGCACTCTTTGTCTTTAACTGTGCGTGACGGCTACCTCGAGCCTGTTGTGTCCCCACATACGGTGTTGCTGCTGTTGTCTTATCTTTCTATATTGTGTTTGCCTTTGATAAAGACAAACCAATAATGTGCCCTTGTTTCTGTGAAATGATTCATCATATATATCCATATTACTTTTAATGGTGTATGTTACTTATTTTATTTTTCTATTTCTAGTCCACCTTTGATTTTTTCCCCCGTCTATCTGCTGTATCTTGATGTCTTGCTGTAAAAAGTGAATTTCCCCAGTGTGTGGTCAATGTTGTATCTTATTATGCCTTGTAAACAAATGAATGGTGCTCAGAAATACTAGGGGACTCTTAATCTGAAAAATATACAGGGGTGTTGAGTTGTCAAACTAGTGAAAGTGTACATGTTGCTGGTATGATGCCTATATGACTGTCAACAGATCATTTTTACTGTCTGTTTCTGCTGAGGACTGCAAGCGCCACGTTGAAAAAGTAGATGCGACCTCTACTCTCTTGTGAAACGTTACTGCCGTGTGTGTTCATTTGAGCTGTGTGGATGCACACACACTACTTTTTTGTTTTGTTACTTAAAAATGATGCTTTCATGTCTACAGTGGGAGTGGGTCCTCTTCCATTGAAACACCATGTTTCTACAGAAGCCCAGAGCAGACAAACTAAATACTGACTCTACATAGGGCCTTCGAAGTGTTTGTCTCTCCTTTACATTAGGTAGGGGAGGGTGACGTGACGTGATTGCAGTGCAGCGATTGCACCATTCGATGAAATTAAATCCTACACACTGGACCTTGAAATGATAAGCCTTAGTAACTTAGTAACTAAGTAATGGGCTCCTTGGCCGGGATGTTTTGGGTTAAGTCAGGTGCCATTCAGAACTTCAGCTGACTGGCACAGATATAGTCACTTTATCACTTCATCCACTTTCGTGTTGCTTTGTTGTAGACTGTGCCTAGCAGCGACTTCTCATCAGCCCTCTCTTTAATTGCCTCTTTTTCACTCATTTTAAATGTGTCATGTTGGCGGTGGTCAGGGGACCTCGCACTGTACCGCCTCTGGTGTTGGCTTGATGTGCTTGGCGTATCAAGGGAGGAGCATGGTTGGAAAGAAGAGTCTGCAAGGCAACTGAACTCAAACCTGACAGGCCTCCTTGCCATCTCCTTATTTATCTGGCTTTTTGTCACTGCTAATTATCTTGCTTTCTTGCTGCAGCGCCGCTGTAATATAAAGAAGCAGGGGTTTGAAGCCAACTGCTGCTCTTTTATTTTTTTTGCCCGAGACAGCCTGAAGTGCCCAAAGCCCTTTTTTCCTCCGCTGTGGTTACTCAAACAGTTTCAGAGAAAAACAGGTCAATGTACTGTGACTGCCTCTAAGGAGCTGAAACAACAAGATGCTATTTTTCCTCTCAGTCCAGTGTTAAGCAAACATATCACAGATTTGACAAAATTAGGCATATGAAACATTTTGCTTTGGTTTTATTCCGTAACAGTGCAGTGAACTTCACATCCCATGCTGTGCCACTGTGGTGTGTCTCACGCTCTTTGCCATGTGTGTTGGCAGAGCTCCTTTGCGTCTTTGTTCACTATTTCCTTTCATTTTGACGATATTAACTACGTGTAAATGAATAGTCAAGCTGGTGAAAACCACCGGTTCATTAGCCCATGTCATGAATCATTTAGCTCCCAGCGTCTTCATTTCATTTGTTTTAAATTGTTTTTTTCTCCTACTGTTAACAAATCTGTTATGCCACCCACGTCAGATTAGAGTGGCGTAATACTATCGTTGCACCACCGCAACAACAAAAAAATACAGTGTAACGCCATGCAGTGAAATAGTCCTGGCTATTAATACACTATATTACTCAAGCCATGGTGGTGCCTCTACATAGGGGTGTGAAAGTGGGGATCGGGTGGCAGAAGTGTCATCTGAACAGTGAATCCTAATGGAAGTGCATTCAGGACTGACTGGTGCATTAATCATTCAGACTGTTAGGTCTGTCCCCTCACATTTTTTACCGCCTCTGTTTTTTTTATACTCTTTGGTATTTCTCTAGTCCACATCTGGTTTTGTCTCATAAGGCATGCAGCTCTAAGGTGGATGGAGGCTGTGGTTTATAACGGCCATAAAATGGCGCAGAGGGCATCAATGGAGGGCTTTCCCATGAATCAGCGCTACATTAATTTGCATTGACCATCATAACTCTTGCAGAGCCATTTCAGAGCTTTGCTACAGGGAATGAGCTGGAAGGAACTTTATATTACAGTTCAGAAGATCAATTTCCTGTTTTTGAAGTTCTCCAAGCAACTCTTCACAAACATAAATCTGTGACTCTGGTTGCTCCTGATTTTTTTCTTTCTTTTTAAGGGTGTTGTCATTTTGTTTCTCTTACTAACATATTAATACAGTTACTGCAGTCCTTTCTCAATCATCATCTTGCATGATTCACATGTCCCTGGGTGATCTGAGTGAAAAGAGGTTAAGCCGCTTAAGCCGCTTTTTTTTTTATTTTTTTTTTTTTATTTTATTTTATATCAACACTCTTCTGTTATTATAGTTTTGGATAAGAAACAGGCCTCAAGTAATCCCAAAAATAATTAAAACTGTACAGCTCAGATTCCTGGGTTGGAGTTTCAAGATGCCAAGTGCAGAATTTTTTTTTCATTACTGTAAATTCTGTTTGAATGACAAATGGCATTATTAGAAAGAAACGCTTCCGTTTGCATTGCAAGGATTAGATGAGGAGGTTCCATTTAGTCCAGTGTTGTTTATGACAATGTCACTGAAAATCCCTTCAAGTAATTCAGGAGGTTCTACCCAGAAAACAATTATTGTGTGCTTTAAAAGTTAGGATTAATCATGAGACAAAAAGAAATGCACTGATCCGCTTTCCTGGATTCAATACTGACCTGATTGAAAGGGAACTCCACTGATCTACACCCCAAAGTCTGTTTACAGGTAGGGCTGGGGGATATGGCCTTTTATTAGTACCGCAATATTTTTAGGCCATGTCACATACATGTTATATACACAATATATATCTTGATATTTTGCATTAGCCTTTGATTAACACTTTGATGCATACAATCACACCAGTATGATGATTCTATATGTCTACATTAAAACATTCTTGTTCATACTGCATGAATATATGCTAATTTTAAACTTTCATGCAAAAAAACACAACTAAGCCAAAGTTAACAAAGCTGTATTTATTAAACAGTGAGTGGCACAAACATAAAACTGTCATTTCAAAACGAGAAACTAGTGCACTTTTGTGCATGCTGTAACTCACATGGCATTTCAAAACACAAAATTAAAGTGCACTTTTTGTACATAATGCCACTACAGTATTTTAAAACAAATAAAGTGCCTTTTGAATTAATTCGTCATCCACCATGTGTTATCGTTAGCACCTGCCACCGCTACCGTTCTGCTGGGGGAGGGTGTATGACATTGAATGCACAACAGACTGACGCATGTAACTAGGTGTGCTTGTTTTATCTCTTTGTGAGAGGGAGAGATGAGAAAAAGTGTGAGAGTTTCACAATATAGTCATTTTCTACATTGTACAGACTACAAGACGCGATATATCGAGTATATTTGATATATTGCTGCTGTACTAATGTACAGTATATGGAAAAAAAAGGATTTGGTGGGTTGAGAGGAGTTACCCCAAGTGATACTGTAGTGTACAGTCAGAAAGAAGTGAAGTTACCTGAGACTAGCAGCCCCAAGCTATATTAGCCACTACAGTACTAATCTCTGACAACACTATTGGTAGTCAAGTTGAATTGTGGGTATTGTACGTGCCAGGTTTTGACAAGGAAGAAGAATGCACATAATGAAAAAGTCAATATCTGCGATTCTGCTGCATTTTACTCCTTTTATTAAAACTGCCAGTAAGTGCAATGCTAAATTGTTGGAATACGCTGCATGTTTGTTTCTTCAGTGCATGTCTTTGGTGAACATGTCACCTGTTGCAGTTGGCTGTGATTCTACCATGACCCTTTTCAGTTCCACTGGCTAGAGGTCAGATCAACTATATAGGAGGTGGGCTTGTAATGTGGACAGAGTTAAGGGTCTTCTTTGGGTCAACACACAGAAATAGCCCATGCTTTTTGCCAGCTGCTGTTGCAGGAGGGCTGCGAGGTATTTAGAAGGGTGAACATGTTTGGGTGTCAGGAGGGTCAGTGCCTCATAATAAAAAGTCCTTGCTAATCTCTCTGCAATGTTTCCACAAATCAGTAGGACTGCATTGATGTATATTGTCTCAGCTTCACAGCATATAAGCTTTTGAAACTGAAATTTCAGTAGTTTGGTTTGTCTAGTAGTGAATACATTGTAATGTTTTTTTTGTGTTTCTATATCTACTGTCTGCTATATATATTTGATTTATTTTTTGTCCATAGTTTTATACAACAGGATGCTAGAACAAACTGTAAGGAAGTGCTATCTTTTATTGAACTTTTCTATGACACTTCTACAGAAATTGTTGTTGTTTTTCAACTATTAATTAATCCTGTTTTTATAAAGCCTAGCAGCATGTCTAAGAATGTGAAAAATTCCTGTATCAACCTATGAATCTTCACTGAACTATTCACTTCAGTGGATATTTATTCCCAAACGCCTCAAGACCATGGGATGGGTGTGGTTATATCTCATCTGTAGTGAAGCAATTTAGATGCTGATGTACAATTTTAGATAACCTTGTTTATCAATTATATGATTTCATTAACTTACACAATACTTTTTGAAAAATATCAATCTTGTTTTTGTGAGCCGATAACAGTCAAGGTTGTAAACAATCTTGCAGATGCAATATGGGTATTAAAGTCTTTTTTTTTTTACTATAACCTTTGATACAGTAGACCACTCAATTCTTGTTCTTGTTCTCTGGTGTTCCCCAGGGTTCAGTTTTCAGTCCTACTCTTTTTATCCTCCACATGCTGTCAACAAATAAAAAACTTGAAGGCTATCTTGGATTTAGATCTGAGTTTTGAACTCCATATAAAAGTATAACTCCGAATGCTTTTAATATCTTCAGAACATTGCCGAAATACAACTGTTTGTCTCAAGCCAACACAAAGTATCTAATGCATGCCTTTATTACCTGCAGCATTGACTATTGTAATGCTCTACTTTCTGGTCCCCCTAAAAAGAATATAGCTCACTTACAGTCACTCTGAGACTCAGCAGCTCCTCGGTTGACGAGGACCAGAGAGAGAGAGAGCGCATTACCAATCGATTTAGAATTCTTTTATTGGTTTATAAATCTCTTAATAGTCTTAGTCTCACCTATTTATTAGATGTGCCTTTAACCTGTGAACCCTGTAAGACCCTCAGGTCTTCTGGTTGCGGCCTTTTAATTACCCCTAAAGTCAGAATGAAAATGTATCGTCCTCCTCTGTGGGACAGTAAAGACCTGAGGGCGGCAGAGAATGTTCATATTTTTAAATCCAAGACGTACAGTTTTTTGGTCTGGCTTTTAGTCGAAGTATATTGATTTGTTTGTCTATTTAAACATTTAAATCTGTTACGTTGTTTTAGTATTATTATTATTTTACTATTTCTACATTTTATACACACACGCTTTATTATGACCATCATTTATTCTAATTTAATTTCTAAGTTATTTTATTATTGTATGTATTTTGTATTGTATTTTTTATTTCATTTGACCTGCCTCTGATGTGTCCTCACTGCAGCATGATATCATGGTGTTATCAGTTTGTTCTTTGCTTTTGTTAACATCAACAACACAAGGCAGCTTTTTTTGTGCTATGCTATAAATCTGACAGGCTATTAGTAATATGTGTACAAACTGTATCCATAAAATGAAATATTAATCTGAATACATACCACTTGATTAAAATAACAGTTTTTCAACTCTGATCCTCAGCCTGTTCAAAAAAAAAAATCACATTTTACAGGTGTGAAATGTCAGACTAGCTATTATCATTTCAGTCACAAGGTGTGAACCCTGTCACAGAATTTTGATATTAAAGGTGCAAAATATTGGTGTTGCTATGTCCTTTTATAATGTAAACTATATTAGTTCTGACTGGCTTGGTTGCTTTTTCCTCACACAAATTGTAACCGATGGACAGACAGATTATCCTTCTTTATTGCAGTAATAGTTCCTGTGACTGGGTCATTTCCTGTCTTGAAAGGTTGATTCTCTTCTTGCCATCCTGTGAATGCGGCCATCAATTCAAATGCCATTTACCTAGCATGTGGTGGAATTGTAATACATTTCCACATTGAGGTCTTTTTTAATCTTTTCCCCTCACCATCCATCTTCATCCTCTTTTCCAAAAGCAAGAAATAGTGCACACAGCTGAGAGAATTCTAGTTGAAGGGGTCCCAACAAGTATTTTTTTTTTTTTAACTACCATACTGGACTTCTGCCATACATTTCCTTCAGTGGATCAACATGACAATAGAAGGAAATTGGGGAAATGAGAAGAAGCACCTACTTCACAGATGAAAATTGGGGAACATGTGGAGCTAAAAAGTGTTGAAAATCCAAATTTATCATCAGTCTGTTGTGAGAGGTGTTAGGTAGAGCGACACAGCCTGTTGTTAGAACAAGCACCCTGAGAATCACAGTGTTTAGTCGGTCCCCATTACTGTAGCCTTTACCATCCCATTGACATACTGTAGAGTTTTCTGGTTTTAAATATTGACAGAAAATCTCAGGACAGAATGGACAAGCATTCAGCAAGTAAGCCATCTGTTTGTCCTGTTGGTTAATTTCTCTTGTTACAGAGCTACTTTAATGATTCAGCCCGTGTTCTGGTCTTACATTGATGAAATGACTCACTGCTTAGCTTCAACATGTATTCTTAAATATTCAGGGGATCTAAATAAATCAAATATACGATTGTGCTTCCTAGTAATTAAGTGGACTGCGCCAGCAGAAATGATGGCAGCAGTCTTTTGTGATTCCTAGTGTTAAGAGCAACCACACAAATCTTCTAAATGACTACAGGTCATGAAGTCCTTGTTGGAGAAAACCCAAAACATTCACTTTAACCATTACTGGAGTACAGGACCTCACTCCTTTTGACTACCGATATATCCCAAAGTTTGTGGACGATGTAGTTATAGTCAGTTATAGAATGATGAGGAATTAAGTCTGGTGCAAAAACTGCATCCAGGACAAAAGATGTGCCAAGTCTTCAGACAGCATTCTCATTCATATCATTGAGAGTCGAGAGGTAGAATCTGTTGTCAGCAAATAACTCATGCTGATAGGTCCCTCATGGCTCTTTTTTCCAAATCCTACATGGTGTTATCCTTTTCCTTTTATCTGTTGATATGGCAGCCTAAATATCAAATCTAAGATTGATGCTAGCTAAATTAGTGAATCCATTCAGTAAAATTACAGGTGTCTAAAAAGTAGCCTGTCTATTCTTTATATCAGTCATTTGATGAGGAGAGCACATTTTATCCTGCCCTCTTCAGGAGTTTCAGTCTCCACCCTCTGGCAGTCAAGACAAACACAGACACTCATTCATCTCCACAGCCATTACACTCCTCAACACAATGAGTATGACTATGTAGGCAGACTTGTAGGATGAGGTTAATGCTGATTTCTGATTATGTTGTTGCCGCTGGACAATTTTGTTGATGTATTTTGATTGTAATGCTGTGCTTGTCATGCTTTATGCAGAGGGATGACGGGAACAGTCATCACTGTGTCATTCTTATTGTTCTGATGATTTTGCTTGTTTAATGCAGTACTGCTGAGTCTGTCTTATACTCTTTTGTGATTTCATGTTGTTATTGCATGTTTTTGTGTCTTTATGCTGTAAAACCAATTGCCCTCCAGGGACAAACTGTTGAACATGAATTAATAATTATTTTTATAATCCATAATAGACCCATTGTTTTCAAGATTAACCAATTGATCATTTAGTAAGACGTCAGAAAGCAGTGGAAGAGCCCAAGCCGACATCAGACATTTGGATTTGCAAACAGTCCGACATCCAAATATACTCAGTTCACAAGCACATTTTTTAAGAGTGACTTAAACTCTTATCAAAATAGTTACCAAATGTTGTATTATTCAACTTAATGTGATAAGTTATTATGAATGTCAATGTAATGTCAGTATAATGGTGGCGTGAAATAATAAAACCCTCAAATTTGAAATGTCATAGCAACCCTAGTTTTGCAGAACTGAAAGCTCATAGACTCATAGAGAATGACAAGCAGCCATCTGGCTATCCTTATCCCCAGGCTTATTCACTAACTCCGTACTGGAATAGCTTTAAAGGAGAAAGCCTCTGCTTTTGAAAGACGGCTTTTGGCACTAGAGCTCTCCCTTGTGTCATTGCTCAGGGGTTATAATTCATTTTGATTCAGATTCCATCATACGTAATCATCACACCCATGGAAAAAAAAAGGAGTTAAGCTTATTGTGTTTCCTGCCTGATTGAAGAGAAATGGCATGAAGGGTCCAGAGAGGGGGAGATGCTAAAGAGGGGGATTAGTACTTTGGTAAAGGCAAACTCGAACAACAACAGCAAATGAGCTGGTGGCATGCTGCAGGTTGGGCTGATCAAGCTCACAGGATTAGTGCTAGGCTGTGTGAAAATGTTGGCAATATTGATGTTTGTCCTTGCCAAGAAAGGTTTTTTTTTCTTCTCAAAAACAACTCCAAAAATACTGTAAAACAACGGCAGTAATAATAATCATGCATATTTGAAATTACTTCTTGAGTTATTACAAAGTGACTCATTCAGTCTAATATTATTTAAGATATTGGTTCATCTCATTTATATCAGTATCTGTGTGTATGTCACCGGAATTGCAGTACACAATGAGAGAGTAGGGAGTGGTGAATACTGTGTTGAACAGTACAGAACATGCAGCATGAGACACTGTTTTTCCACTCTAATGTGAATGCAACTTTGATTTGTTTGTTTTGTGACATCTTGATGTCAAGATGCAGAATAAGGCCTCGTTTATACATACCCGGGTATTTTTAAAAACCCAGACATTTGCCTTCGTTTATACACAAATGGAGTTTTCCCCACTGAAAACGCATCTTTATAAAAACTCTGGCAAAAGTGAAGATTTTCCCGAAAACTCTGTTTTGTGATTTTGTATAAAGAGACCAAAACGGAGTTTTAGGCTATTTTCGTACCACAGAGAGCAGCCTTGTACATCTGGCAAGCATGGATACACTCCGAATGGCAGCATTTATTTCATTACGAGCTATATTCGCCTGTTTGCTTTTGAAAATAAATCTAATACAAGCCCAGCAGAGGCGCATTAGGGCTCGGAGGGCTGCAATTGCGCATCTCCTTGTGACAGGTGAAACAGTGCGGCCGTACCGCCAACGTCGACGATTTTGGGTCCGACCTGGACGCACTGCTATCTGGTGGGAGAATTTCGAAAATGCCGTTGTTGTCCCGGAGGAGTGGAGGGAGAATTTCAGGATGTCATGGGCACCGACAGGCTTAGTTAACAGCTCTTGACAGTGTATTTATGCTGATCAATATAAACGTAAATAAAAAAAAAAAACGCAGCTGTGTGCATGAAGTTATTTTGGAAAACGGAGTTGAGAAAATATGCGTTTTAAAAATATGCAGGTATGTATAAATGAGGCCTTGATAGTGAAGCTGATAATGAAAAAGACTTCCCTTTTACAGAATTACAGATATTGGTTGCAAATCTATATGATATGATATAATCTATATGATCTGTATCTATATGACTATCTATCTAACATATAACAAAACAAGCACTGTGGTATTTATTTATAACATTTTCTATTTAACATTTATTTATTTCTCATTTCATTTTATAGAACACAGTAAATTAAAAAGAGGAGAAATGATTTTATACTCTACATGAAAGAGATCAAAAGTTCAGTCTAACAGTAAATTTATTATTCAACTTAATTTTATGATTCAGTGAATGAAAAAAAAATAGTAAATGTTGATAAATTAAAAAAAAAATGAGAAAGATATGACCTAACCATAACCCAAGTTTTGACATCCTAAGGAAATACACAATCATTTTCTACATTAACTGAAATAACACAAGACAGGGAGTAAAGGTTATATTAGTAATATGTGACCAGCTGTGGAATGAAGGTTGAGCAACCTTTACAATTGCCACATGTCCTGTCCTCACAACTCCATCTAAATCATAATGAAACTTGAAGATGCAGATTCATTCTCATTTGACAGTGGAGGTTGTCTCTGTCCCTTAATGTCCCAGTCGGTAGAACGAGATTATCAGGTTATCATTAGACATTATCAGGCTGAAATAGTGTAGTCTGAATTGTCACGTATGTACACTCGGACTGTGCACTGACCCTCCCTACCAGTGTTGGGGTCCAGTTCTCTGGTCATAACTCTTCTGCTCCCTGCTAATGCGCGGCTTCCCCAAGCCGCACATTAGCAGATCCTCTTGAACACAAAAAAACACATTGAATCCAATGAGATGTCCTCGCCCAACAGACTGCAAATGGCTTCACCCACTATTAAACCAACAGCTGAGCTTTTTAACAGTCATTATCATAACAGCATCTGTGTAACACTGACATGACATGCTGTAATAATGATGCAGTACTTGTCCATATAGCCAAGGTCCCCTTGTACCTCAGACTAATAGTTGCCATCATGGCCAGAGAGGTATGACCATGTCTTTATTAAAAGGATAAAAACACAGAGGGCAGATGGGAAATTTTGGGCTTAGACTTTACAGGACCTTTGGGACACTAGAGCAGCAGAGGGCTTTGAGAGGGCTCTTGATTTTATTGCCCCCCACCATGAGCTGCACTTAGATTAATTAAACCGGGCGTTTTTGGCCACATTCAAAGGGCAAACGACTGTGCACAGTTTCACACATCGCCTGCAGACTTGCACACACACACACACACAAAGAACATGACATCTGCTGATTTTAACATGACCTTATCTGCTACCATGTCATCAGTGAGCACGCGTCCACAAGCATGTGTACAAAATACAGCTGAGGCTCGGGCTGTTGACAGTAGAAAACAGATTACATGGCAAACCAAAGATTTATTAGTAGAGTTTAATGGAATAGAGATGAGTGGATGGAGGATTTAAATAAATTAACCTTCAGAGGATTCCCTGAGGCTTGGGGGAATGACAGAAGGGGGCTGAGGAGGAATTTTCTCCTTGTCACCAATGTAATGAATACTGATGACACGATTCTGACCTGAATGCACTCAGTTCTTGTTTGGCTTATGAGTAAACATGAGCTCGTGCGGATGGACAGGAGGCACCTAATGATGAAGGGGTGATAGAAAATGAATACGGTGAACTTTGACACTTGGATGACGGCATGTAGCGTGTTTAAGATTATCATCCTGGATGCGTGTTTGGATGCATCGTTTATTTCACAGGGCTATGATAAAAGCAGAGCTTGTGGCAAAAGATGTGAAAAGGAGAGGTGCCATTGATTTAAAAAAAAAAAAAAAAAAAAAAAGCTTGTGAAAACAGGCGAGAGCCTCGAGAGCATAAGTAGCACAAGATATTTGAGTTCAGCAATGTAAAATATCAAACAGATAGTGACCTTATGAATGTAAAATGTCAGTAAGGGACATGGGTACCACTCATACAAGTGGCTAAAAAATATTCTTTGTCTGGGTAAAACTAAAAGTTAAAGCCATACGCAGTGAATAGGACACATGGTGATATTTTGTGAAAGAAGACTCATTTTGAAATGTCACTCCCTCAGCTGGGAATGTATTCAATTTTACCATGTCCCGACACTGTAACTATGTTTTCCTTTCCTTAGCAGTCTGCATCTTTATTAACCTTCATTAATGACTTCATGAAAGATTCATAAGGGTTCCCTTGCGGTGTATTTTTCAGTTTTTACATCTCTGTTGGTAAGATAATGCCTCCTTCCTGTTTTTTCCCCCTCTCCTTAGCACAGTACAGTGAGTGGGCTTTATGTTATATTATCAGTAAAAACAGAAGCTTTTTTTTTTTTTTTTTTTTTTAAAAAGTGTATTCTAGATCTCCCACCACTCTTTACTTCTGCTAAAGCTGTACAAATGAGGCAGTCTCACACCGGCAATCTCATTCACGCAGCTTCTGCTGTCTCAATAAATGGCCCGATACCATGAAATCTGCCACTCGCCGCTTTGTACAGGAATGTTAACAAAGCACAGTTTATAGAAAACCAGGCCGATTGGTTTCACTGTTTCCTTTAAGCCTATTTTCACAGGAAGCTGCCGATTCGATAAGTTGTCACTGCTGGCATAGAAGACGTATGCCGCTTCACTGTTGCATGCAAAAGTGCATGTGGACCAGTGCGATACAGACACAACAAAGACTATGTGTAGGCTTGTGTTTGTGTTTATGTATGGCCGCGTGTGCTTGTGTGGCTCAGTGTGTTTGTGTTTATGTATTCCTATGTGCACTTGTGTGTGCTTTGTTGCATGCTCAAGTGTGTGTGTGTGTGTGTGTGTGTGTGCGTTTGTGTATGAGAGTGACTGTGTGTGTAATATCTCTCATGCAGCCTCACTGTGTGTGTACAACACAGAGTTGACAGCTGGCGCAGCTGAGATCTTCGGTTTTTCTGCAGTTAGATCTCTGTGGAAACAGTCAAACTGAACAACAGCAGCTGGTACAATTGCCAACAGATACCTGTCACCACGGGTTACAGTGTCACCATGGATACCGTACTCTGCGTAGTCAATTCTGCAAGCCTTTGTGGCACTGTGCATACTTTAAGCACAGCACACTACTGCTTTCAGCAAACCTTTTTAGAAAGCATGTCAATATATGTCAGTCTGTGTATCAAATCAAGTCGTGTCAAGGATGATGATGATGTTTAAGGGCTAGTTGGGGGTTATGCTGCTTGACATGTAATGGAAGCAAAGCCATCCATGGGCACTTTGTTGGCAGAACGCACAAAATGCTCTATCTAGTGCCAGTGTTGAGTCAGTGTTGAGCGAGATAGAGCTAGGAAGCCAGATCTGGGGCTCCTGTAGATATAAAAGGTGTTAAAAACATAACACATGACTAATTTCAGGTGATTATGCACGAGAACATGGTTATGAATATTGTATACCATTTTCTGTAAATAGATTCCCCTAAATCTAACAAACTTGGGGGCAGCATAAATAAGATGTCAGATCAATACCAACACATCATCACCTGTAAAGGAGAAATCACTAACATGCTGGCACATATGAAGCAATATTAGCATTCATTTGGAGTCACGCTTCATTCCATCTAAAGCACGTAAGTTCAGTATTCACCCTCCTTTAAGCTCTGTTTTGATCACCAGGAGAAATATAGTCTTAATAGTTTTAATAGTCCACTCTTTCATTAGTTAGTTACTGACTGCTGCTGTACCCGAGCAGACAAGAGCAGTGGGAGTGAACCAGAACAATGAGATTGCAGGCCATAAAAACTAAACTGTACTACAAAGTTATCATTGGCTCTTTTTAGCTTTTCCATTTTTCGTTGTACTTAGCTGCATAGCTGGAACTCTGTTTTCCATCCTGTTTTATTTGTGGTACGTCTGCGTTTGCTGAAAATATGGCCCTTTCCTGTCTTCACCAGAGGCAGATGTTGTGTGGGCAGAGTGAGAAACTATTGATAAAAATTCTTTCACATGTCCTCATTGGTCGTGGCATGCAGTAAGCATCCTGCTGTGCTGAGATCCACTAGATGAAGGCTGTCCATCTGGTTGCATTTTTACATCTGGAGCCTAAATGTGTAATAGATTCATTAGAGGTGTTTTTTAGACATCGCACATTGGCCAATTCACGAGGGATTAAAGCAACTTTTCTAACACTTTGTTTCGGAAGTGCATTTTCTTTTTTGGCCGGGTCATTACTGTGTTTTGAAGGGGTCTGAGATAATAGTGTGTTTTTGTTTACTGTATAAATTTTCTGCCTGATTGTTTCTGCTGCTAAAAATACTCAGGCACCAAGCGAAAAGCCAGGTTAAATCCTCATGAGGATGCTTCAAGTGCTCAGTGTGCCGAACCAGCTATCGCTAAACCGAATCAGTCAGACACCTTGTTTATTCATCTGCTGGGGTCATCTAACACAGCGTCTCGAGTTTTACGTCTGGCTTAATTTTACAGCCAAGCATTTGCCAGGCAATGTTGTGCCTTTGAGCCGGGTGGTTCAGGCTATGAATAGAGTAATGACTTGTTCCAGTAGTTGACTTATCTAGCAGCAGGCCCTCTCACCTAGGGACTCTCACAAGTCTTATGACTCAGTTTCATGGGCAAATTTCCAGATATGGAAACATAGCTGCTGCTGGTGACAGGAAGCTAATCTTGGAGCTATCACCTCACATGATACAACCAGGGAAGTGTCACTTGAATATGACCAATGGCAGCCGACCTGTGGATGGGTTATCAGTCAGTAGATTAATGTGAGTGGTTACATTCCGCCACGAACCCTCAGCTGTGACGTAGTGTGACTTACGGCCTCTACGACTGATATAATTTTTGTCAAAAGTGTGACTGTCGTTGGTTGTGTCACCCTCTGCCTGGATGTCTTTGTTTAGTGGGCAGGCAGCAGCTAATTCAGCTAAATGACAGAAAGGTCACACAAGGCTGAGCTTCATTTTAACACCTCTACTAAAGGTTGTGACCACTCACTGGAACATATTGCAAATAGTTTTCAGACAATTTGTTGATTAAAGATGAATGGTGTTAATTTATTACCCCTTTTCCCTAATATTTCCCTATGAGTCCAAGTCCAAAGATAATATCCTGTTATTGTGGCCCTTTGTGAAATGCAGATATGCATGTCTGTCTCTAAAGATATACTTAACTATGTCCTAATTAATTACGTCTAAAGCTATGAGCACTAAAGTGTTTTAGAAGAGTAAGTAGACTAGAGTTCATAATAAGTTCTACATCAGAGCAGTTTCCATTATAGTGACGAATGAGGGTAGAACTTAAACTAATAATAGGCAAGGACATTGTCTGTGTTTAAAAACAATATAATATGGGAGTATAAAGGCCAAGTACAAACTGTATCCTGGCAAATACAAATGACTTCTTAGAGAGAGAAAGCTTAGTCGATGAGTTTTATTCAGTTTTCTTTATGCTGTATTTGTATTACCTGCACAGAAAGGGAACATGAACATATATATGCTTAGTATATTATATGTATACCCAGAAACGGACATCCTTTACCGTAAATACTGTGCCTTATACTTGTACTATACATGCAGTGCAGAGTGAAAGAAATGCACACACGTAACACAATTTTAATTGTTTAATAAAACTGTCTTTCCTCTTACTCTTTACTCTTAATCTTTTTGTGATCATTATTTAATAAGATGTATTCTTTATTAAATAATTGCTTAAAGAAAGGCATTTCAGAGCTCTTTTGGTATTTAAGAATTAAAGCAACTTCCATGCATTTGTCACAAGACATGCTAGTGCTGCAGTTCCTCTAATTTGATTTTCACTATGGACCATCCTTCATACGGCGTAGGCCCCCGGACCGTCAGCACAGTCCACCGGTTTGTAAGGGAAAGAGTCTTTATGCCCCTCAACACCTCCAGCACATCTTATCCTGCAACAACCCCATCTGCTGCTTTTTGATGGGTGTGTAATAAACTCCATTTAAAACTTTAAATAGGACACCTCTTCCCCTAGCTTCTGCTTTATCCCCCCTTTATATGCTACAGTATGACACCATGTCACTTTATCTATTCCGTAAGTTCAAGTGCTTTTCCCATACGATTTCGAAAATGTCACAAATACCACTGCCCACTTTGCATAACATTTAATGTTAGGGCAGTTCATACACTCACACAGCTTTTGTGAACTGTGCGTGTTTCCAAACATCCTTACCGTTCAAATTATACTGAGTCACATTAAATGAAAGCTATAATTTATCGTTGTGAAGCTGTAGTAAGTATGCACTCCCTCTCATTGATGCGGTTGTTGAGAGAATATGTGCCCGCTGCTGTACATTATTTAATATTTTCATTGCAGAAATACTCTAAAATCAAGCTTTGAAGCAAATTTGTGTTGACAGCTCTTTCCTCCCTACATGCCCCCCTGAGATGGCTAAACACATAATTATCTTTGGGCCTACATCACCATCAGAATGTATGTAGTAATTGAATTTAAATGGACGGTTGCACTGGATATGTATAAGTATTGTGAAACTCATATTTTTTAAATGGCAGCGCAGAGAACTCCTAGTTCATGCATTCATTCAAATTCCTCCACCGTCCTTGATATTTTTCATTGTCATAGTCAAATCCTCTGAGCTGCAAGGACAAATAAGCAATATGGAAAGTTATTTAAAAAAACAAATAAAATTCTCTTAATCATGTGTTGATATCTTATGTGTCTGGAAGCAGACATTGATCTGCTTCAGATGGATAAACACAGTAATCTGTGTGTTTTTTCATGGCTTGCTAGACTGCTTTTCACCATCGACTCTCTCTTTCTTTCTCTCTCTCTCACACGGACACAGCCTTCCAGATTGCATGAGTTCACCTACTAATGTGTGCCAATTTTCTGCTGTTTAAGATGCTCATATGTTCATAACAAGATTCAACCAGCTATGCACAGCTAATTTGCTCCAAAGGAAAAGCTTCCACATAGTAGGCACATTCTGAAGTGGAGAACACGGTGCAAAGTAGAACTATAAATCATTTTTAACAAGGAAAAGAGGAGAAAGATAACTTATTTTAATACCATAATGAACTGACACTAGTTCCTTCAACATGTTTCAGTGCAGTGTTTGTATTGTTGTTCCAGATGCCAGTACAGAGTTACTTTTCCATACAGATCTCAATTACAGCTGTTTTGTTGTTTGGGTAATCAACAGTGAAGTGCAGCCTTAATTTGTTTTGTGTCCAAGAAACAACAGTCATTTCACAGTTTGGGAACTGCTCCATGCTTGCAGATCACTGAAATGAGTGCACTGGGATATTGTGTCCCAAATTAGTCATCAAAGTAAAAATGGAGTTCTTCACGATGCCATCTTAAATATTAGATCTGAAGGTTGTTTGGACAAGATGTTCCTTACTGCGACTAATGATTATTTTCATCATGGATTACTCTGCCAGTTATTTTGATGAAAAGTTTATTTCAGAAAGAGTAAATAATTTTAAAAGTTTTTTTTTTTAAAAGTACAAGAATGCAAAAGAGTATGGAACAAAACAGGAAGAAATGTTTTGTGAAGGGGACATGACCAGGGGATTGAACATTACCAGTACTGTGACTTGTGAATGGTCTGCTGTTGTTGATGAAAGTTCTTCAAGACTAGGGCCATGGTATTCAATAGAAAACCCTGGACTAGTTGGTTTGAAGGGCAGGACTGTCCCTACATTCCAATTTCCACATCTGATCATGAACTTCAGGTAGTGACTGGAAAGGTTGCAGATACAGGGACCTGAAATGAGTTTCCTTTGCAGGGTGGCTGGGATCGCCCTCAGACATTTTGGTGAAGAGCTCAGTCAGACAAAGATTGTTTCAGTGGTCTTCACATTGAAATTTCAGTTGAGGTGGTTCATGCATCAGATAATGTTGCCTCTTGGACACCTACCTTTAGAGGTCAGTCCAACTGGACAGAAGCCCCAGGGCACTCCCAGAGCATCCTGGAAGGACAACTTATCCCATGTGGTCTTGGGGTCCCCACGGAGAAGATGGCTATAGGGAGAAGGGTGTCAGTACTGCCTTTCTTACCATGCTTCTACATAACCTAGACCATGATTAGTGGTTGCAAATAAATGATGAATGGAAATATTTATTAAAATAGTTACCGTGTTTTGTTGATTCTATTCAAGTCAATGGAAACATTTATTCACATTTATTTACTATGGTTTATAACAACATAACTGCAATAAAATAGCGTCTCGAGGGACCATTGTGCCTAAGTTCAGCCTCACAGAGCTGCTTGCATGGCTGTAGACTCTTAGTCTTGTTTATCCCACATCTGTAAGGCTAGACAAATAAAGACAATGTACAGCTCCTGGAATACTCTATATGTTTCTAATGATTTCTTTCAAAAGTGTGTGTTGATGTTTGCAGTCTGGCATTGACTCATGTTACTGATTAAAGTGCGTATCATATTCGCTAGACATTATCTGTGTTGTCCATGGATCTGTAACACCCATTAGCCAGTTAAGATCCATTACTACTACATGGTGTTTTTAATGATTGGTGGTTGAAGCGGCTTTCTTTTCTGGTCATCTCTCTCTCTGGATTAAGTTTAAGTGTGTCTCCATCCTGGAGATGTAATGTATTTAAGTGTCTATTTCTGCTTGCATGCAGAAATTTAGTGCTGATAGGTTGGAGCAATTTTTCACAAGTGTCCAGATGTGCACAGCTGATATGGACTTAAACATGTAGACTCAACTAGGTAATTTCTTGCTGAATATATTCCATTCAGACTTGTAAGATTGTCATTCCATATTTTCAGGTTTCGTATTGTATTGTTTTCCCCTCAGATTTCCATGAAATTATTTTCCCAACAATCATGATATGGATATGAATATCTAAAAGTTAACTTTTCTTGGGCAGCCTAGTGTCTCACTTACAGTAGAAGGTGCATGCTGATGATATGGCAAATGGGTTAGCAGCAAACAGTTGCTCATTCACTGATTGTGGCATGAAACAACATTCATCCATCATTCATTCCCCAATATTCACTCTCTGTTTCGGTCTCCAACAGCTGCTAGGGGAAATATCTCGTCTCTACGTAAGTTTATAGCCTTTCTGAATGTACGCTCTGGAAATTATTCATCAAATGTGCTTTTTCACAAAACACAAAATCTTTCCACCTCAAGAAACTCAAAAGTGTTCATGGGATTGTAAAGAATTTCAGTCATTGCTTGTCTTTGTAGTCAGCAGTATAACTTCGTGCATCGTGCTATCTGTGGTATAAAAATACTTGGAATGCAATTCTCAAAAAAAAAAAAAAAAAATCACTCATAATACTACTGCACAAATGGATTTGTTGGATCTGGCTGTATACCACTATGACCTCATCTTGCCCTCTTTTAGAGTGGTTGTGATTCCCTGAGAGAATATGTCTGCCCACCTTCAGTCAGTCCAGGCCTTGCAGTGTAGGCAATTCAGGTTAAGGCCTTTGGAAAAAGAAATACACACATCCATCTGCCTGGGCACAGATGGAGAGAAGAGATACAGACTGTAGCTCAAAACACATCCACACTATGCATAAACATGCCAGACTATCGCTCGTGGATTAAATAAAAAACAACTTTCCATGGGTTGGGGTACACATTGTTTTGAGCCCCCAGAATTTCTAGCAGCATCCCCTCTGTGTCCTACTAGGTGTACTTTCTTTCTTTCTTTCTTTCTTTCTTTCTTTCTTTCTTAGATCTCAGATATTTTTGCCCTTGTGTTACCCTTTTATGCTTTTGAATGTCTTGGATAAAAAGATGACAGAGATCGGCCTGTAGACAGACAGCAGCAATATCAAATCAGCAACAGAAAATGATCTGACACTTTGCTCAGTTTGTCATGTGACACCAGAAAGAGGAAGAGAGAGAGAGAGAAATCCCAGACAGATGGATGGTGATGGGTCGCAGACATCTCAGGAAAGACAGACTGATGCAGTCTGTGAAAGGGTGTGCGTAGGTGTGTTTGATGTAACCCCAGACAGTTGTGTTACACAGACAGCGGAGAGAGGTGGAGAACTTTTTTGGGGAGAAAGAAACACAGCTGCAGGCTCAAGCATGCGTACATATTCGCATTAGTATTCACATGTACTGTCAGAGAAGGTTTTGATAAGGACTCTGCTTTCCGAAAGGGAAGGGAAGTCAATTTGAAGAACTGTGTTTACAGGGGGGACCGAAGGTAAACATGTTTTTGGTGTCAAAGACTCCAGATTACAGCACCTTGCTCTGCAGGTGATGGTTAGATCAAATACCTGCAAAAATGATGCCGTTTCATTGACTTTCTCATTTTCTAATAATTTGTGTGTTTATATGCCGAATGTGAAGTCAAGTGACGCAGCTGCGACGGTGTTTATGCGTATCAGGTGGCGTGCTGCAATTTCGGTAATCATTACGGCATGAAATTGCACCCGTGTTTCTGCCTGCTGACACTACTTCTTATCTCAAATGCAAAAACGTGTTTCTTGTTTGTTTCATAGCTGTAGTTGAAGGAGGAGCACACATGGATGTCTTCAGTTCATTAAAATCCCTTTTCGGGAGTTTTCCCTATCTCATCTGTTCAAGTTTACACCTGAAACTATTAGTCCCTTAAACATTAAGTCTGTCTACAGGAAAATGATCAGCAACAATTTTGATTACCAACAAAAGGGAAACTTACATGGTCATGTGGCGCATTACTGCATATGTGAAAAAAGTTGCATAAAGGCGTTTGTGGCTGTGCAAAATCTGAAAAACTGATGGATAAATTGTAAGAAAATCTGGGGTTGCTGAGTTAGAACTAAGTGAAGTTACCAGACCTCTGCAGATCACTCCTCATCTCTGGTTAGGACTTAAGGCTACAGTATCCACCTCTCGCATAACACACCCAAATCTGCAGTCACGTTGCATTGTAGGTAATAGAGGTGCAGGGTTTTGACACGGCAGAAAAAAGCATTGAATAAAAGAAGACAACAACAACAACAACAACAACAACTGTATAGGGAACATAACCCTAAAAGGAAAACACATTGTAACTACTGACTCAATACATCATTGAAACGTGTTATTTTAGCTAAAAAAGGAACTTAATGTGAACTTTTCTAACATTTTCTAGGTATTGTATATTTTAGGTGTTGGAGACCAGTGTTGAAGCACTTCTTTTTCAGTTAGGAGAAGGAGGTGCTAATGAAGAAAATGTCTTTTGTTTTTACAGGTTTTCTCATTTGCTTTGACTCCAATCTTAAATGAGAATCAATTTTGAAGTTAAAAAGTTTTTTGGTTTTAATTTGAGTCTTTTCATTCATTTGGAAATGCATGTTTTGACATGTGTGCAGAAGACTACTACTTGACATACTCTGCACAAATTCCATCTATTATATAATGACTTATATAAGTCATAGATGTTCAATTCTTAAATGTCTGTTTGTGATGTTAAAGAAATTCTCTACGCAGACAACCAAGATAAGACCTTGTTATGTATCGTGAAAGGTACAATGTTGTTGTTTGTTTTACTGAATTATCTTTTTTTTGTTCATTGATGTATCTTTTTGGGCATGGATGCTAATTTGTTGCAGGTTTTCTGCTCACTGACTTAACATGAAAAATTGGAGGTGAAGTTTCTGTACCTGTAACACGCTGCCATGAATTGAATACTGTTTTATTACAACTATGCATCTCCAGTTTCTGTGTACTACAGTTTTATACAATATTGACTTTTCCCAGTTTACTTCCTGTGGAAATATGAATCTCAAAACCTCAGTGCAATACACACCAGCACTCAGCTAGATTAAACAACATTCTTGTGCAGTAAGCAGTCAGAGTTGACAAAAAAATGTAAAACAAAAGAGTGATTTGTATAAAATGTTGAAAAATCATCTTAAGTTTTTGACCTGCACGGCTCACATGATGAGAAAACAGCTTTTCATCCTGGCCATAACTTGGATTTAAAGCATGAACTGAGTTTTGAGCGAGTTTCTACCTTTTGCAGACACGCAATAAACTTTGTCTATACTGTTGCATGAAACAGATGTGACAGTTGACAGTTAAGACTGTGTTCAAAAATTTGAACCAGAGCGGATGAGAAAATCTGTAAAGTGGACTAAAGAGATCTTGAGTAGCCAGGATCGAACCTTATTCCAACTCCATCTGTGGCATGCTTATTGAAATGCTAAATCTATATTCTGTTCCAGACTTCTTTCCAGATTATTGTGCACTGTGAAAGGATTATGTGTGTGTGCCAAGATCAATCATACTAACCACATGTGGTTGTGTTCAGAGACCGTGCTCAGGTTCTAGCTAGCCAGTGCACCTCATAATACTTTTTTAATTGTTGTCTTGTGTCTTCCTAACTCTAAAAATATGACTTCACTTGAACTATTAGCTCTAGCAGGCAAACATTGTCTTTGACTCATACTTCTAATATCAACACTCCTTGTAGACTGCCCCAAAGATTCAGTTGTACACTTGGCCCTGTAATTTTCTTCCATTTATACTATAGAGACGTAAGCAACAGCTTTATTGTTGTTTCTGAAACCATTAACCCTTTCCTGCACCCCGCGGTGTGCCCACAGGAAGGACCAGATTACTGAAGGACAGAATGGATAAGATTGTTACAAAAATAACCAAAAAATAGATAACAATGGATGGATGGATACAGGGAGGGACTTCTATTAAAAAATCCATATATACATTGAGGGGAAACACCATAAAAATGCACTGCAACACAAAGACTGACTGGTGAAAGACCATGCAGAGAAACGCTCCATCCATCCTTGTCTAATAGTGAATGGGGAAGAGATACAGCTTAATGAAGGCGGCTATTAAAACCTCTTGTAAACACATTATAGGCCTGCTCTTGCTCAATATATAGAATGAGACGTAGCAGTGATTTAGAGGCTGGACCGCATCCATAAATGCATGAAGCCAATCTCATGTCATGCATCTGCTGGCAACTATCTGTGCATCCTGATGTACATTGGTTACACAGAAAGAAAAGGGGACTGAAGAGAAAAAAACAAAACATGCCTTTAGGCTATGTTTTTACCACAACACATGTTGTGTGAGAGGCCAGTTTATTCCTTTCTGTTTATAATTGGATAAATTCAGGTGTAAATCGATGCAGTATGGATTAAGGATGAATGTAAATCAGGAATTCGGGGAAAGATGTTGCCACAGTTGCAGGAAAGTATACATGTAAGGCTACAGAAGAAGCAACCATGAAGTAAACAGGATGCTCGTCGAACTGGGAATGCAAGTGAAAGCCAGCGTATTCAAGTTGTACTGATAAAAGTCTTTGCTATCTATATTATACTGTGAAGGTGTGTGTTCCTCCACTGAGGGAAGGAAAAATCGAGTTTCACCGTGTATGTCTGTGACATAAATAAAACAAACATATCAAATCTAGTTGCTGTTCCAATACAAGATTCACATCTTTTATACATTTTTGCCATTTTCACTTAGATTTTGCGTCCAGCTTCTTTTAAAGTTTTTCACACACAGGGGCCTTTGTTAAGAACAGTAAAGAGAAAATTGGAAAGAAAAATCAAACAAGCTGCTGACCATTTGACAGTAACACCTGAGGCTGTCTAAGCAAATTAAAAAAAAAACCCAAAACAATGGGTCAGTGAAACACTCATGGTGCAAATGATTCTTTCTAAACAGGATTTTCACATTATTGATTAAACAACAGCCAAAATGAGCCCTCGAGATGGAGGCAGGTGTCAAAAGGGAAACAGAAAATACGTTTGGATGATTAATATTGACCTTTCATTTCAATTCCATAATCAGATCAATTACGTAAATGTTTTAATGAAAAATGCAAAAAAGATACATCACCCATCTCATAATTGCCAAAATCATCATCACGTAATCTGAGAGTGACAAAGGTCAGTCACCCTTTAACACAAACACATTAAATACAAAGGACAATGAGCAAGAAAGCAGGTTTTGCTGTAAACAGGACTGATCTTCATACATGAAACTGTGCCTCATCCTCCTGTGAGTGATCAGTTGCGCTGACAGAGGCTGAGGCAGGATGATTTCCTTGACATCATCCAGATCTTTTGTATTCAAGTTGTCCATTGAAAACCACCGACACGCAGAAATGGATGTTTTGGAATCTGCTATGCATTTTCCATTAGTATGGGACCGGCGTCTTCCAAACCCTCTTCAGAATTACCGTATAAACAAACAAACAAGCATACATTTCCCTAAGTTTTCTCATAAGAGGTGCAAAGGCTGATATTCTTGTCATTCCTCGAGGTTTGGTAATAACTCCTACATTATTGTTGTGGCCATTACTCAAGGACTTCATTCATTGCTTTATTCCGTGACTATTGAAAGAACAGAATAATAAGAAAATGAGCAGGTGAAAATTATATTTATAGAACAGAATGCGGCCTCAAAACCATTAGGCAGATTTGGTTGATTTGCATTAAAGCCCGGGCTCTTTTATATTTTAAGGAGTCATATTGTCTGTGTGTGTGTGTGATGTGTCTTTGTGTCTGTGTGTGTGTGTGGTTTGTGTGCATGTGCCTGTGCGTGTACGTGCAGATGGCCTGCCCACATTAATAATACATTTGAGGCAAGATCTAGAAACCCAAGCATCTCAGGATAGAAATATTAAATAGGGATTCAGAGCCTCTTTGGTATTATCCAAGTTTTCAGTTTGTTCTTTTCCTTTGCTTCCTTTTTTTTTTCTTGTTTCTTTGCCTAATCACTGACCTTTAATGAGATATCGTCACATAATTTTAACTCTAAACTCTTTTAGACTATAACATCAATTTAAGAGACAACACGGAGCATACACATCTTAGAGCTCTAACATATCATAAGAAATATCAATACTCAAAAGGCCCTTGGCTCAGTTAAGAGTTTTTAAAATAAGAGAAGTGAAGTTAGTCTGGAGATGGTGAATAGTATCTATGACCAAGGCGAGAGCTGAATCTTTTTGCATAGACTGTTTCAATAAAATGAGCATCCAGAAGGTTAGATCATGACAAGAGAAAACTGCAGCATGTAGAAGAAATGATGAGTTAGGGATAATGATCAAACAGCCATAATAATGTAATGGTTAATTGTTCACAACTGGAGAAGATTACTTCACACCTTGAAGGCACCTTGAGAAAGCTGTGTCGTCTCATCTAACCTGGTACTTTCTGTAATTTCTTAGGGCTGAATGCTCTGCCCTTTGACCCAACCACCAACAGCGACCCTCTCCACTTAAACAGCTCAAGTGGGCCGCTGGTGACAGAGTGTCCTTCCCTGGAAAACTCTGCTGAAAAGGGCAAGAAGAGGAGACGAACCAGTCTGCTCCCAGGTACTGACAACACCACCTCACTACAGTATCGTCATGACACAATAAAGAAACCTGTCCTCTCTAGTTTTGCAATAATGCTGTGATACTGTTGGATGTTGCACTACACAGGTCCTACCTCGAATTACAGTTTCAGTTGCTCACTTTTTTTTTTTTTTTTTCTGGCTGTGTGTGTTACCTGATGGAATGTATTTTAAATGCTTCCAGCATCAAATAACTGGCTGGTGAGAGATAAAGTATAATCCTGTTATTTTGAGACAGTCTGATAGAGGTAGCCTTGTTTGGTCTTTGCTGTTTTTGATTAGCTCGCTGTAGCCTGCGGCTCTGCTTGTCTGGACTGGTTGGAGGTCACATGGCTAAAACATGGAAGCTGTGCGGCGGAGATTTCACATCCGCCAGCCTCGCACCATATCAACAGCCCTGCCAATGGAAAAAGTCACATGCTTTCAGCTTTCACTCGCGCGCACCGCCCTGCTCCGCACGAAATGCTGCACAAAAAGGTTGTCTTTGTGTAGACATGCATGCACTGACGTCTCCAGTGGGTGTGCGTGTTAATGCGCAAATGCTCACCCAATAAGCCTAATTTTAATCAGGGCCAGTGTGTCGTCTAATTAAAAAAGGGCTTTCTAATTAATTGCATTATGAGCAGTAGAAGGAAGAGGGCCCTTAAGACAGAAAGGTGTTGCTCCATGTTCTCATCTGTTGGCGTGACACTAATTGGTCTGGATTTACAATCTGGCACAGATACAAAGGGGCTCCAAATTAACTAATATCGGTACTTCAGCTGGGCACAGCTAAGTCGCTGGTGGTGTCTCTAATAGAACATGGCCTGTGGAACCTCGCACTGGCCGGCTAAATGGCTCATTTTTCTCCTGCCAAGGACAGTCTCCAACAACTCCATCAAAGACAATATCTGTGTGTTCTTGGCGCTATTATAGATTTAATTCCCAGAGGTAGAGATAAGGTAGTTCACTCGGGGAGAATCTGCACATGAGCCATCTTTCTTTCAGTCTCACTGCATGGCTAGTGTTACCAATTACGTAAGGTAAATAATGTCCCTCCTCAGTCAACAACAGTGTTGACCCTTAGGAGTGCAATGCCTGAACAAACAAATGTTTCCTGCCACTATAGGCAGCTGGGAATGCCTTTTAGCTCAAAGAATGTATCTTGTTTGCACCATAATGACGGAAAAGAAGTAATCAATATGTCAGTTTCTTTCACACAAAGATATTGCTACAGCTGTCCGTGGTGTACATAGCTCATGCTGGGATCTGCTCAAGCCTGCAACTGATGAACGACAGACAGTTTTCACATAACTTCAGTATTGGATAAATTTGGATAAACTCCTTTGTAATATCAGAATATTGATATTGTATATACACGATGATTTGATAAATGTAGTGAGTTGAGAAATTGCTGATGTTTGGTCTCTCTTGTTTTTGGCTCACGTAACAAATTAAATATCTAATATATCGAGGCAAAGGTCGTCTGTATGTTGAATGAGGCTTTAAGGTGCGTTTGAAAGCTCCAGAAAAGTCATTAAATGGACCCTCACAGTACTGTTTCCACAGTTAAAAGGTTCAATCATTTGCCAAAACACGCCATCGATACTTCATCCCTCACTCTATGTGGGTCACAGTTTTTGTTTTTTTTCTTTTTTGCAGCAAGCTTATTTTGTCATTTGGTTGAATCAGCTGGCGTTATAGAAAAGTCAATCAGAGTCTGTGGCGGATCTCATCTCGAGCAGAAGAGTTGTGTTTATTCTGCTGCAGAAGGGGAAAGACACACAATGCAGAAGATTTCACCAACAGATTGTTTCACACATGAATGATGTAACACAGGGGGAGACGACACATAAATGGGACTGGAGTCGTGAGTTCCTTCAATACGAGTGGAGTCATGGGGAGGTTTTTTTAGCATGGGTTCACAGGAAGGGCAGGGCATGCCAGTGAGAACTCGGGAGTACATTTTACGGTAGTATGTTATCGTCTAGCAGGCTCAAAGTCATAATTCAAGAGATAACACTGTATAGGAGACAAAACTTCTTCCACATCTACACAAATTAATTGTAAAATAGCTTAAATAACTATAGGAATAACAAGTCTCTTTGTAAGAAGTATTTTGAGTGCCGCAACCTGTTTTTAATTTTGTCACCCATAAATCTCGACCTAGTAAACCTGCCAGAGGGGTCCACAAATTTTTTACAGTACTGTACAAAATAATGAAATGCAGATGCATGCAGAAATATGGTCTTGTTTTTGCAGGTCTGCAGTTCCTCTTTGTCTTGGACTTAAATCATTTGTTTTCTTTTATGTTAGAGGCTATGTGCTCCCTTCCAGGTGCTGCCATTTTCTCTTCATCATGCACCCAAGGATGCTTTTAATGAGCCAAATCAGCTTCTTGTCAGTTTTTACGATTTTCACCTTGTTGTCTTCTTTGTCATCTTCTCACCACATTCTGTCCCTCCTTTTGTTCAGACGAATTACGAATTTGGAGTCGACGTACACCTGCTGCAACAAACCCGGTGAGAATAACTAAAAGAAAAGGTGCAGCAGACACATTTATAAAAGTGACCTTTGTGTCAACAGCTTCAATGGACATAGAAAGCCCAGAGTTACAGTGTGATATGACTCACCACATTTTGTAGGAAAACAGATGGGCTTAGCGTGGTTTTCATGTTTTGTTTTCCATTTTCTAATACACTTAGTTATTTTTTATGAACCACAGTGTCCTCTGGAAGACTCTGCATTTATGTATTGTCGCTGTACTTTTCCCAAACACACAGCTGGAAGTAAATGAAGTCCATTTTCTATATTGTGGCTTCAATGAAAAGATGTGTGTGCATGCGTGTGTGTGCGTGTGCGTGTGTGTGTGTGGTCTGCTCAGATTAAAGCCTGTCAGAAAGCCTTAAGATCAAAGCCTTTGTGGAGCACAAATCTGATCTGTCACTGGAAAAGCCATCCCGTTTTTTTTTCCCTTTTCCTTCCATCTCAGAGATAGAGAGCAAAGTCACTCATTCATTATTTTTTCTTCTTTCTGTCAGTTAGTTGAGTTATGAACACTGTGTATAAGAAAGGTGCCATTAATGCTGTATGTAAAACTATTATTATGATGGCACCACTTGCTATACGGTTCATCTATATTTACTCACATCTCCTAGGAAACCATAAACCTTAATCTTGTGAAACACTGCAACACCGTCAAAGAAATTGATTGTGTATTTATTTAATGTAAAGAACATTTAGTTTAGCTGTGAAGAACCGTGTTACATCAATAAAAATGCCTTTGACTTCCCAGCAAAAACCGCCTCATAATCACAGACGTCTCTCTGTCTCAGTTCTGTACTTCTGTACTGTAAACCACCTGCGTGGGTATTATACATATTTACTTGATGTATTGAGTTAGTAGCAAAACTACAGTTCATTCATTTCAGTTAATTAATAGTTCATTATTAGCATAGCATCTAGATTTATAATCTGTTGTATTGTATTTGCTATACGGCTACCATGTCATCTCAGCAGCTTTCAAACCGAGATGCTCCTAAAGTTTTAATGCTTTTTGGTCTTTTTACTGAGTCTGATTCTGCACTCTGTTTGTCTTATTTTCTCTTTTCTTAATTTTCAACGTGAAAGTCAACCTATCGTCAATTCTTGGTGTAACAGTGATAAATACATATGGACTTGCTGACTGTATAATACTTCCACGCATGAAACTAAGCGTTGAAGCAAAGAATCTGAATTGAGCGTTTTTATTTTTTGCATAACCCGTAATTGTTTCAACCCTATGGTGCTACATTAGCCACGTGTTGTTTCACAGTATGTAGTACCTGTGTAGAGAACTTATGTTTAGCACAGCAGTCGCTAGAAAGCTAATAATAGCCCAATAACAACAGAGCATTGTTCCATCAAGCTGATGCGTATGCTAATGGAAGATCAATGATTACAGATGATTAGTGTTTCTCTGTGCTGGCTATGACTCTGGTGTCGATCAGTTGTAGCTTCTTGCTAACTTGAAGTCACTCCCTAAAGGTCTGGTAGCTAAATGATAGAGGTCTACAGCAGCTGCAGTTGTGGATTCATTGGCTTACAGTACATGGTCTGATTCTGTCTGGCTCCAGGTCGTTTCCAGCTTTAGTCAGGTCCTCCAGCTCTCTGAGGAGGATTGATGGAGCACCGACTCATTAGCAGCCATGTGGATTTGGTCTCGTTAAGAGGCCCTAATGGATCTCATTACATTTGTTACTTCATTAGATACACATACTGTAAGACAAAGGCATATGCGCCTGCAGAAACACGGACATACTGCATAATGTACTTGTGTTTTTCACATAGTGCCATTCATTAAGTAAGTGTAATTACCCAGACCAGTGTAACAATAAAAGTAATACAGATTTGTCAACCTTCTCTAGTCTGAGAATTCCTGTTAATGAAGGGGCCGATAGGTTGTCATTTCAGTTAAATGTTAACTATGCTAATATGAAATTTTGACCTGACGATGGAACGATGGAGTGATGGAAATGAAAACTTACCATTAACTATTAATGTCTGGACCAGATTGTACATCTCACTCAAAACCAGAAATGCCAACCTCATGGTAGAACTAGAGGAAGTGAACCATGGATATCTAGAATTTAAAGGCAATCCAGCTGGACCGAGGGGTGGACCAACATGCCATCCCTAGATCCCTGCCTCTTCATGTAGCATGCCTAAACACGTATTAAGAATTCTATAAAGAATATCTAATATATATGTTAATTTTGTGTTATGCTGTCTGACTTTTCGTATGTCAGGGTTGGACTTTAAGGCCGAAAAACATCCAGCCTAACAAGTGTTTACGTCGGACTGCAGGTATTAAAGAACAGTAATGCTTATTGGAGACAAGGCTGTGCATATCCTGACCACACAAGACAGAAATATAAAGAAAATATTTTGAATTTCAATTTACAACTTTTATTAGCTGGAAGGTAATTAATGAAGGTGCCATGAATACTTTAATAGAAAGCTTTGTGTGTTGTGGTTTATTTTTACAGAAAACACAACACCTTTTCATTATTCACTCTTGCACTTTTCCTCACCAGCATCTCTTTTGGAACAATGCATAACAAAGACTGCCACAGGGCACACGTACAAATTGCTTGAATGATCCTTTTTCTATTAGTATCAGCATTTCACAGCAGTCCAGGATGGCCCGCTCTCTGCAGCTATGTTGTGGTTAAACAAAAGAAAGTGGGCAGAATGACTTCACAGTCAATAGCAGTTACATGTGATTTGTTCTTAGTTAGCTTCACAGATCAGCGCCTCTATTATTGCACTAGAAGCAGTACATTACACGCTCAAGGGCTGAGCTTTTATTCTGGAAATGTTGCTTCACACAAATGTTAAAGTCTTGAAACTTTGTTGACAAGCAGCCGTTATAATAAGTTTCCATGTAGTTGTAACTACATGTAGTTTGTAGTTGTTTGGTAACTTAACAAATACTACAAAGATCAAATCTGTCTTACCATTCACTCAAGTACTGTATTTCCAGTTTTAAGGTACTTTATACCACTGTATACTTTACTACATTTCAGAGGGGAATAATGTACTTTGTACTCCACTACATTTTTTTGCAGGTTCAGATTTTTCCCACAAAACATGTTAGCAATTAACGCAATCTGATTTATTGTTATAGATAAACAGAGAGGTAACAATAATATAGAGTATATAATAATATATACTATACTTTTTAGCTCTTAATAGCTCTATACCTTTAAGATTTTGCATAAACAGTTTGCATATTAGTGTTATTTTTGCTTAACTAAAAAATCTAAATACTTCGTCCACCACTGACAGTAAACAAAGTGATGTGACGCTGAGCTGAGCTTTCTGTCACCAAACACCTGCATATTTTCAGATGAGACGTTTTGACCTCAGGCGTGTAATTATCTATGTCAAATCGTTAAAATCTCAATTTGCTGTTTTTAAAAGGCAGAATTAACATTATTTTTCAAACCACACTGCGAGAGTAATGGATTATTTTGTGAGTGGTGGCTACAAAATTGCAAAGTGTATATTGTGGGGAGAGTGTCAAGAGAGTCTCTAATTTGTATTCATATGCTGCCGGTAGAAGTGACAGATGCACTTTAATTATATGTTGAAGTAATTTGGTGTCTTTATCTGCTGCTTGGATTTCTTAGATTGCTGTGAGTGTTTAAGTGTGTGGTTCAGAAAAGAAATCAAAGAGATCACTGTTTCCTAAATCACCGTTCATTTAGTTTTTTCATCGTTGCATTTCAGTCAAACACTGGAGAGTGGACATCAGCAAGTGCCATCCACAAAAATGCCTGATTTTAAGAAACCAAGCATGCAAAAATCAAAGCTATTTCATTTACAGTCATATAAGAGATAACAACATCTAAGCAGGTTTTCATCCAACCACTCCACACACTCATTTGCTCAGTATGTGGTCTCTCAGCTATGACATACTGATGATAAAACAATCCAAATGAGATTATACAGAATAACAGCCTCGTTTAAGACACACATGACAAGCATCAAAAAACACAATCTGCCGAAAAAGCATAAAGCATAAAACTACTTTGTTAGGTTTAGGAAACAATCATGGTTTGGGTTAATATACAGTACATACCTTTATCATCATGATTATAAGAAATATCAGGTTAAGTTGCAGAAACAATTATGGTCATTCCAAAAAAAAAAAGAAAAATCAACATTGACATTTGGTTTAAGACATTACGTTGATAAGAACATACTACAATGCTCCTGTCATAATTACAAAATACAGCTGCTACTTCTCTACTGAATACAGTTCGTGGCACAAAAAGAAAAAAAAAAATTGGTACCCACCAACAAACAAATAGACTTTTAAGGACTCTGTTCAATGAACACTTCAGTGTCACCTAATCATACACAGGTTGTGTAGTGGGGGGTCACCTTGGTATATGACTGACCTGAGATGTATCACATGCAGGTCAAAAACTATTTTTAACCACAGTAATAGTTTCATCAGCCTGCTATAGGTATCACGCCCATCCATCATGTCATAAATAAATCCTGGTATGTGTCACTCCAAGCGGCACAAAGCAGATGGTATGAAATGTCTGTAAATTCTATGTGACCAATCTTTGGTATTGGTATAGCTATGTTGGGAAACAAACAGTAGCTTTTGAGTAGTAATATTAATGGGCAGTGTATTAATATCCTTGTGTGTGTCCAGTAATGTCCTGATGGCTGAATGGGAACTCTACAGCTGTCTGTGTGACAGGTGACACACACAGCACTGACACTGATGGATGGGAGAAACAAAATGACACACCGGAGTTGCACAGATAAAAACAATTCATCTTTCTATTATTAAGATCCACTATCTCTCTCCAAGTCCCTTGTCCTGTCATTGTCTTTCACAATACCCCCCAAAAAAACAAAAACTCAGCTCGTGCATTTGACTGGAGTAATGACCAAAGGTGCTGAATTTTTGCCACCGTCATAACCAGAGGGGCTGAATAACGGAAAGAGCTCCTCGGTGAAGTTGCATCCGGTGAAGGAGAAAATGCAAGCCCTGGCGTCCACGTCATAGAAGGAAACTTGACCACCCTCATAATCAACAAACACCCCAACCTTTTGAGGTATCTCACTTACATGGAGGTCAATGGCAGGGCTGTCATTGGCGGTAAACTCATTTCCCTTTCGCAGCCAAATAGTCCAGTATCCATTCTTAGGGCTAAGTCTTATGTCCCCCTTCCTGTTAATGGACTTGCTTGCCACTCCTAAATCCCATTGTGTTTTGTCTTTAACCTGGACCTCATAGTAAAACTTTCCTGTGGAGAAACCTTCCTTTGCAAGGACGTTAAGGACATGTTCAAACCTCTGCGGTTTGTTTGGGAGATTTCTCTTCCTGTCTCCAGTTGTGACTTGTTTTCCATCCTCAGAAACAAAGAGAGAGGGGTATGCTGTGTCTGGATCAAGAGTCACATCCACAGCATGTTGCTGCATTTCTTTCAAGTGAGGATCACACAACATCCGTACTTCTCTCATCACTGTTGTCTCGAACTTTGTCAAGGCGTCCTGCATGGGAAACTGGTCAATGTTTAAAGTCACATCAGACCAGTCCTTAACCTGGAGCGGAGGGATAGTAAGACAGGAGAACTTCTCAAGGAAGGTGAAGGCGTCATATTTGAGTGGAACCTGATCAAGCTGCACGTTGTTCTGCTTGATTTGCAGAATTTCTGCCTCCAGTTCTTTAATGAAGGGTTCTGCCTCTGTTTCAATTTTTTTGCTCCGTGTCTTAATTACCTTGACTAACTCAACTTGGCTCCTCTTAACATAGTCCACCACAGCAGTCATCACTTGTGTGCTGTATGACAGCGCCTTCCCTGCATTATTTTTGCTAGCCTCCACGGAGTGTTGAATCTCGTAAATTTTCTGCTGACGGGCCTGGATCTTCTCATCCATGTCTTTCCTTTTTTCCCCCACCAGGGCCTTCCTTATTTCAGCCTCCTCCTCTATACTCACCATCTCATGGGTTTTATGGTCAGTGTTTTCACAGGACATGCATGCAAACATTTTATCCACCCTGCAAAACAGCTCCAAGGGCTCATTATGCTTCTTGCACATCCTGCTGTCCAGGTTGTGAACCGGGGGGATTAGCTTGTGTTTCCTCAAGTTTGGAAATGTGAAATGACGCTCCAGATGTGTTGCACAGAAGGACATGAAACACACTAAGCAAGACTTGACGGCTGTGAGCTCTGGCCCTTTACACATATCACAGAGCACATTATCATTTCCTGCTTGGTCAGGGGTAACATCTATTGAAGATTTTTCTTCAACAGATTTCTTGACCTTTTCAGCCATCTCAGCAATGAAAGTGTTAACCCGAAGCATCGGCCTGGTGTAGAATTTCTCTTGACATAATGGACAACAGAGCACAGCAGTGCTGTTAGTGTCCCAATAGTCTTTGATACAGGTGAGACAGAAGTTGTGTCCACAGGGGATCGACGCAGGTTTAGTGAACACATGCAGACAGATGGAACATTGAAAATTCTCCCAGGCCTCGAGACTGCTAGCACATGCCATGTCTAGAAGACATGAGGATAGATGATACAAAGTTAGAGTTATCATTGTCCATGTTTAAAATCACTGAAATGCACTAGTTAACATTAAAGTCAAGACTGCAAATGTCATACAATGAAATTTTACCTGCTGTGTTGGTTTTTCAAACAGTTAAGATCCGTAGAGAGAAGTGAAAGCACAGAACTCTTTTCTGTCTTTTAGTTTCTCTTTTAGCAGTTACGTCAGAGTGCCATTCTCCTCCCATTTCCTCATTTGGAGCAAGTTAACCCATTACATGCTTGATTCACTAGTGACCCCAGTGTAAAGATTTTTTCTTTTCTTTTCTTTCTTTTTGAGTTTACTTAGATATATAAAAAGTGTAAGTCTTGGCTTCAAAGATGTGTATTTAAGTATAAGAGCAGATATTTTTTCAGGTGTACATTATTCATATTATTCTTTGCACTTAGTTGCGTGCTTGTTGATGTATTCACAGTGGGCTTCAGAAATCCCTTTCATGTACAGTATTATGCACAAATGAAATGAAAACTGTGAGACAGCACAACATTGCTAAGTTCTAAATGAGTTTGTGTGTGTGTGCATTTGCATTACATGAGAGTGCTCTGCGATGGCATCTGCATAATAAACTAAGTACACTCACTCTGAGGGCTCGCCTCTGAGGAAACAAGACTTTGGACACAAAAGCTACCCAGCATCCTTGAAGGGCTTTGTCAGAGCTGAAAGAATCTGTGTCGGTTGCGTGCAGGTTTTCATGCATTAGCAGCATCCCTGTATGAATAGATGAGGTTGGTTTTTTTGCAGGAATCTGTATGTGAGCATGTGAAGATTGAATTATGATGGATGAATCGGGGGGGAAAAAAGATGTGAGTGACTGTACTTAACCTTTGAGTCACGTAAATGAATTACTTTCCATGCGATTTGGTACGTCATTTACACAGTATATGTGTTTTTAAATGCGTGTACGTGGGCGTTTGCTGTATGGATCATATCTCAGCATTTCAGTTCTCTATTATACGACAGTGTGTTTGATGTCGTCTTTATGACATAAATGTAAATAGCTGGTGCAGCATCAGCATCATGAATTTAGTGACTGACAATATATGGCATAATGTAAACTGAATAGGACTTTGAAGATCCAATCATGTGACGCTAAGATATACGTTAGCTCAGTATTTTGAATTATGGATGTATACAGATTATGTGCTCAGAAAAAAAAAAAAAGAAATCTCCCCTGTGTGATGTTCTCGGCTGCAAATGACAGGCTACCTGTGATCAGATCTCTCTTAAGCCACATCTTATTCAAGTCTCGCCTCAATGCCTTGGCTGGCATGAAGCATTCAAACGACATCTGGATCAGATGGGGATTCCCTTTGATCCTGGCCTGCGTGGAGCTTCAGGACCTGAGTCTTTCTTCTCCTCTGCAGGATACATTGATGGGTTCATCGAAGGATGAGAGGGAGCCAAGACTTTTCTCCTCCCATTTTTTTTTTCCTTCTTTCAATCAGACCCCCACGTTCATCAATGTTCTCTGACTCTCTGGGCTCTCACTTATGGGTGCTCCTTTCTCCTCTCACCTTGAATACATGAATAAGAGATTAGAGAAGCTCAAACTGCTAAAGGACACAGACCCCCTGTATTAGAATTGAATGCCTCCCGCTTGACTTCTGCTTAGTTTTAACCTGAGTGCAAGTACTGTAAAGCCTGGTGAAAAGGCCAAAAAAAAAGTATGCGGGCACATGTCGACATACTGATGTTGTCTTGATTAAAGCTGCCCTGTGGAGTTTTCTTGTAGATAACGAAAATATGTTTCAACTTTTCATGAAAGTCTAACCTTGAGATCTAACAGAAGTGTCGACTGCATTTACTTGAAATGTCTGCAAAGTCTCTTGTTAAATTGTATTAAAGTACACCCATGTTTTATTGTTATCAGTCGCATTGCTATCAGTCTTCTCTGCCTTTACTGGCACATTGCTGGATATCTTGGCCATTGGAATATTTCACAGTATTGGACAGAAAAATAATTCCAAAATTCCTCCAGGAAATAAAATAAAAAAAAACATAAAGGAGAACAACTTTTATGAAAATTAAAATAATTTAATGCAAAACTCACATCATATGTTCATTGAAAGAATTATTGTAATCATTCCCTGTTTTCATGCTGCTAATCATTGAAGCTCTGATTAAGATGCATGCTTCCAACCTTGTGGCAACCATTTTGGAAGAACCTTTCCTGGTTTAAAAAAAAAAAAAAAAAGTCAGTACTCTTGTGTACACAGTGAGCTCCAGAAGGACATAGTCTTTAAGTTTGATGTCGAGGAACATGACTGGCCTGTAAAGACGCCTGACTTCAAGCCCATTCAATGTCTTTGGGATGAACTGCAACAATGGCTGAGAGCCAGGCCTCAGCGCCCAACATCAGTGCCCTTACTCATCCTCTTGGGGCTGCATGGGAACAAACTCCTGCAGCCATGTTCTAAAATGGTGTGAACAGGCTTCCCAGAGTAATGAAGGTATTTACAGCAACATATTAATGCCCACGGTTTGGGTTGTTTAATGAGAGGGGAATTCACCGGTCTCATGTGGGTGTAGCGTTCCGGTGATACGACTGGCCATGTAGTGTTATTGTGACATGAATACATTTATCTGTAGTTATTCTAGTTAATGGTTTTGCTGTTTATTAAGCGTGGTACTTTATTTTTTTTTTATTTTATTAGATTATTTATTTATATAATAGTGCTGTCATGTGTGGGAGACAGTGTAGAGGGAAACATCCAAACTTCATTTACTAAAAAAGCAGTAACAACATAGCAACAATATTTTTTAAATCCAAAAAACAATGGATTGCACAAATTCATAGGAATGACAACGTCACACGTAATCTAACAGAAGTTCTTTTTAAAAAAAAATACACATAACCACAGAAAGAGAAGATACAAGCTGCCAGGTTATGTCCGTGGGCCGCGTGTATGGTAGCCATGCTCTGTGTGTTGCGAGTGACAGAGTGGACTCAGTCATCTCCATCATTCTAGTTTGTTTACGACATGGTCAGAGCAGAGGATTGTGTTATTTCCAAGCCCCAGACACAGTTCTGGGGGGAAGATAAATAATTAGTCATGAGATGAGTTTCTATCTTCATCCATCAGCCTGGGGAGCATGGCTGCCATAGGAGAACTGAAGCCAAATGAGAGTCCTCTCCCTCCAGTGTTTTTGCTCCCAAGACACCCAGCTTTAGATTTCCCTCCTTGATAGGATGACTTTGAAAAGCTCAAAAGCTTGTGAGGACGTCTCCATCTTTGTCAGGATGTTCACAGATTAAACCTGTTTTTTTTGTTTTGTCTTACACGGCTCTTGTTAAAAGCAGTGCTTTTAGCATCGGAAAGAGGGAGCGGACAGTACTTTTCCTTTTCGTCGAAATTGCTTGGCAAAGTAGAGACACTGAACCTGAATTGCAAGCAAATTCAGAGGGCATCCTGTATGAGGGAATTTATGTCATTAAAAACCTTCGGCTGTAACGTGGCATCTTTTCTCTACCCAGATCATTTCTCATCCTTTATTAATCTGGCAGTGTGGAGGAAGATTTTGTGAGGCTTTCTTTCTAGGCTTTTCCCTGTGAGAAGGAATTGATAAATCTGGGACCAGCCGTTGAGAATGTATTTATACTTAATTAAGTGAGATATTGAAATCAATATAGAAAATGAATGCTGAATTCCCACCTGATTGACGCCAGATGAGAAGCTTGTCAGTAGATGAGCATATTTGGTGTCAGGGGAATGTTTTTAACATGTCAAAGTGTGAGGAAACTCTTTTAGAGCACTAGTGCTACTCAAACCAGACATTTTCCTGAACTCAGAGTGGTGCCTCGAGAGTTGAAGGATTAGAAAGCTTATTTCTGAATGAAAAGGCTGTTGAGCCATTTTATCTACACTTCTGTTCATTAAGCATTTGGTGACTGTTCGATTTACATCACTAGCTCAGATGGCCTCTAAACACCAGAGGAGTTAGTCTCTCTGATAGGCTGCCTCAACTCTTGAATTATTCATATGTGCTATTTGTGCAGACTCAGTGTCAGTGACTGAAAACTCAACAAAGATCGAATGATTGAAGACTCAATGACGTCAAATATTTTTTATTTTACAAAGGTCAAAAACTTGCTGTTGGTGGAGCCTGAGAAAGCCCAAAAACAACTGATTGTTGAGAATCTTAGACACGATTCACATTGCCCTTATCGACTTGAGGGATTCACAGAAAATGATGCATGTCCAGCATCACAATTTTATCTACAGTTCACTTACAGGTCACTGTTCACTCACTACGGCTGGATTGGATGATACTGCTAATGTAGACTGATCATCTCAAGCCTTATTCACAAAGCCACAGCCACCGGAGCTGATCGCTGCCACTCTAATCAATGAAACCATTCCCACCGGGTAGCAGGTGTGCTGTGGAACATCTCAGCAGCGGCCCAGCAGCAACTCGCTGTCATTCTGTAGCGCCTCTATTTCCGACGCGAGCCGTTGCTAAACCTCGTCAATTTCAACAGAGCAGATTGCACCAGACAGGAAATCGGACACAGAATCAACGTAATACACTTCCGCCCCCTTTCAAAATAAAACACAATACACAGTTCATGTAGCCTATCACAGCTTCACATCAACATTACATTATGGCCGGTGGCACCAGGTCAGCAGTGATTGATCGAAGGGTCTCAACATGAACGACGAGAGACTAATTGTTGAAGTGGAACAACACAGAATAATTTATGACACAACAGATCCGTTTTAGAATCTCTTCCACGTCGGAGAAGCAACGTTAGCTGTTTGTTGTTGATGTTTCCTTTATACACAGTTTATCGTGTTGTCTTGTGTACATTCAGAATTCTTGCAAGATCTTGCGTGAATGCCGCAGTCTCGCTACGCTGCCGTTACGGTGCGGTCACGCGCCCGGTGGGGATTGATGCCAGGCAGAGGATGGAGCTAAACCGCAACGCAGCCGTTCCGCGGCGCTTACGCGTGAATCCCCAGTCAGTAGCATGAATTCAGATTGCAAATTTTAACTTTTTTATTAAAACATGATTTCTACTGAAACATGATTTTTTAAAAAACATTTTGACAAAGTAACTGCTCAAAGAGAGCTTGCTGTGACATTTTACTGCACCAGTAACCATGGTGTTATCAAATCAACCAGGATATCATCTCAGAGGTTCTAACTCTAAGTTAATTTTTTACAGTGCAGCAAAGGGAACTGATATAACAAAGCCAGGGTTGAAAATTAACTTTTGAAAATGTGAACATCTGTCAATCACTGACAGAAGTCACCTGGCACTCAATTGTGAATCATTATTTTGTGCCTGAAATCTGCCAGCCACTGGTGCTAATTTCCAAAGCCAAAACTTTGTAGTGTAGTTAAATAACAAAACACTCCACTTCTGAAACACTCCTGAAGAGGTTTGATGCTGCATGGAAAACTGACCAAAACCATGTCGCGGGCTAGCGATGCGGCGGGGAGACGTGCCCGGTGGGGTTTCCCAGTAAGAGCTTTCCAGTTTTAGAACATCCCTGCATTAAAGAATCTAGCCACTCTTACCTTAGTATATAATCTTAAAACCTTCCATCTAACCTAGTCACTGCATACTGTAACGTAGTGTTATCCATTGCTGGCAGCGTAGCTGTCGATATAATTCTTCCATGTCTTTATCCTCTTTTGTTTTTTTCCATTTCCAGCATTTTACTCGTTTAACAGGGCTAAAGAATATGCTTTGATTTTCATCAAACTCGTGGTTTAAATAGAGAACAGCAGTTTCAGTCTCTCAAACTGATCATCACACACTCATTTTTGCTTCTCTGTCTCATTCTCACTGCTTCTACACTTTTCCAACATCAGTTACCTCAGCGAGATTCTACCTTATCTTCTTTTTCCAAACCAGCACTTTTCTCCTCGTTTTGCAGAAGCCACATCTGAAACCCTCTCTCTTTGTCCGTGCATTTCTTTTTTTCAGTCACTCTCTCCGGCTTCAGCCACATTTAATGACTCTGAGCTGCAGCCTTTCCTTGGCTGTCACAGAGGGGCTTTTAACAAGGTCCTGCACTCCTTTTGCTCTTTCCTCCTCATTTTACCATGCTGCCTCCACTTTCCCCTCTTTCCCCCTGTAATTTCGCCTTTCTCTGAGGGTAAAGTGTGCAGGTGCCTGACTAAAGCAGAGGAAAAGATGGAATGTCTGTAGTGCCTTTTTGCCTTTTATTAAACAGAAGCCTGCACATTTTTCAGTCACTTCTAGGCATTAGTAAAGAGATAGATTTTTCCAAATTGGAATTGCCTTAATGTACATGCATGTGACTTGTCGATTAATAATTAGGTTTACTGACAGAACATTCTAGCATCTCTCTTTTTTTTTTTACTAGATTTTATATAGATTTTATAGATTACATAATGATTCTTGTTAAACAAAACTATTAATTGAGATAATTAACATCAGAATATTCAGCTACAAAAAAGAATTGTACGTTGAAGCACTAATGTGCTTCACGTTTCATTAGTATGGGTAAGAATGTGTGCGTGTGTTTATGTGTGTTCTGTATATGAATGTAGATCTAATGTCCTTGGGCTTATATTTGTATTCATAACGAACAAGGAAATTAAAGCCAACTAAATCACCTCAGGCTCCCAGCATTTCAATTATAGACAGTATAAAAGAGTTATTGATCCATAGCTGGAGACACACAGAGAGGCAGAGAGATTTTTAAATACTCATCAGTCGTCAACACTTCTATAAGGTTTGGTAAATCTGTTCTTTAATTGATTTTTTTAGGAAAAAGCCAGCAAGCTTCAGCAGACAAGTGAAATAGTTCAAAGTATTGGTGTGTTAATCTGAAGTAAATTCTCTTGCGTCTTCCTCTGTACTCTTTCTCAAGTAATCTATATCGCCTTACAGTGTTCTCCTAGAAAGTCCCAGTGGTTGCTGGCATTCCATCATCTTTAAGCTGTGGTAAAGAGCGGGGAGGGGCGACTGCTCAGGTTCATTTAGTGTTCCAGCTGACTATGATTAATGTGCGAAAGGCCCCGGTTCACACCTAAACCAAAGAACACCCCACCCAATTTGACTCCTTCTCATTACCTCCAGCTCTTCTCTCAATTGGTGTAGCACTGGGATGCAATGCGTTCAGCCAGCCATGCAATGCAGAAGCTCCAGGGGTCAACTAGTCATATCCCAGATGTCCTGTAAGCCCCTCAAGTTTCATGGATGGATTACTGAACAGGCCTACAGAGCACAGGCTGTAACACAGAACGACGCAACCACAACATTTCAAAATGGCTACAAAAAAGATCCAACGCATCGATGATGCAGAGCGTGACTTCAAGAAAGAAACACACCAACCAATGCAGAGACATCCATGAACTATACTGAACAATTCTAATAATCTATAGCCTGAGCCATGTGATTTTCTTTTTTTTTCAAAATAAAATTGCACATTTTAGAGTGACCTTTAATCGTGTCAGAGCACACCTGTGTCAAAGTAAAGTCATGCGTTTAAGTTTAATCAGCACCTTTACAAGACACACCTGTCAGCTGGATGGATTACCTTGGCAGTGGGGAAGTGCTCACTAACGCTAACAAATCTGTGCACAAAAATCTGAGAGAAACAAGCATTTTGTGTGCTCAGAAAAAAGTCTTACATCTTTTATTTCAACTCGTGAAAGGAAAAAAAAAAGTAATGCATCGGAGATGCGAAGCAATCACAGGGCGAAATGGCTGCAAAGAGAACAAAACAGCCACTAAGAGATGCAACACCACTATAAAGTGACACAAAACAACCACAAAGACACACAAAGTGGGGAAAAAAATGACAACAAATGGTGCAGCGAGGTTATTTTGTAGTCATTTTGTGTCTCTTTCAGTCTAGGCTTCTTGGTCTTATGGTGGAGCAGTGGGGTTTTCTTTTACATGTCTGTACCCTGGGGCCCATCGTTTTATAATCCATTCATGCTAGTTCCTTCATTCATTGTTTCGTTCTTCGTTTGTTTCTTTTTATCCGTCTCCTTTTTCCTCCTATACACTCTCTTCTCTCTGTGCCATCTGTCTCCCCTTAGTGTCCCCTGTAATGCCTCAGACGGTCTTTGTGAAAGATGGTGGAGATCACAGAGGATTTCTATCTATCTGACCCTAGCGTGCCCTTCATCTTCCTCTCACAGCTTGATCTATCACACACAAGTGCTTTTTATTGTTGTTTGGCAGCCGGCTCTTGGCCCATGGCTCTACTTGTCTCTCTCAGCCCCTCTCATTATTACTATGAGTCTCGCTCTGCTGGGAATAAGCCAACATATTTGCATTTCCTCTGTACTGCGATTTTGTGGTCATCTATAAAATCCCACTCAACCTCAAAGCCTGTATTCCTTCTCATATTGTGATACAGGAACTCTGTGATCAAGTAAAGGTTGTTCATAAAAGCTATTGTTTGGGTCTCTACGACTCTCTCCCTATGCTAAAATACTCACTGTCAGGTCTTAAATAATTTCCACCACCTTACAGAGGCAGTGATACGATGCTGATGTTTTAGAAGTCTGGTGGATTTAGTTCAAAGACACTCCGTTTGTTCCTTGATGCTTATTTTGGCTCTGTCACCATCTATCCTTGATCCTTTAGAACAACAGATATGTATTGAGCTGAGAAATGAAATGTGCTCGAAGATTCTTCCTTGTGTCTCTTGACCTCTGATCTTTTCCTATCTAAATGACAACTTTTAAATTTAAAACTCGTTATTCTCATAATCAAATTTTTCCAGTGTAGGTTTGCATACTTCCCTCACAGGTTGTTTTTGAGACAAACTCATTTGCAAAAACAGATTGTATGGATTTATTTTGTCATACATGAGCCAGTAATTCTATCTCAGTAACCACCTTCAGTATCTAGGAAATGTGAGTTCATTAATTCAGCAGAAATTAATTTTAGAGGAAAAATACTTAGACTTTTATTTGGCCCGGTTCCCAATACCTCTTTATTAAAACCCTCAAAAACAAATGTACTAATTACAACCAACTAATGTACATCACCCTGCATACAGTAGATAAATAATGGTCAGAGTGTACGGTCTTCTCTTGGGCAACTTGGCAGTGACAACGAGTCTTGTCTCTTTGAAGTGTCAGTTCATATATATTATGAGGGCCGCAGGGTATTGTAGTGTTGCAATGTTTGTATCAACACAGCAGTCACTTTGTTAAGAGCCTTTTAACATTCCCCTGCTGCAGCTTATGAGTTTCCTTTCCCCTCAGGCCTCTGTATAATAAGAAGGTGTTGTTCATTTAATTTGAACTCACTACAGGAAATGATTAGACCGTTAACTCTTAAGGGCTGATGTATTGGTACACTATTGACTGAGGTTTAACAGGCTAAAGTCTGTTTTCAGTAACTCACATGAAACGCTGAGGTGGTGATTCAGTCTCACTGATGAACAGCCTTTATCTCATGGAAATTCTGATTACAGACCACTGACTCGAAACAGGGAATTTATCATTTATCAGCATGAGAAAATATGACTTTACGCACTGTAATACGGAACACATCTACAGTGTATTTGTAGAAAGATCGGGAAAGATCTGGGTTTTGTCAACACAGTTACAGAAGTCTACTACTCCAAGTCTTACCGTTGTGATATTTTTATCTCTGATCTCCTCATCTCTCCATTAGTGTCTTCCCTCTCTTGTCTCTGCCACACGGCTTTCTGTCAGAGCACCGGTGAACCGTCTCATCAGGAGAAGAAAGGACAACCACTAACACAAGAACAACATCCTTGATTCTAATGGTTTTAATGGATAAAGAAGTCACTCCATAGCTCACGCCTTATGACTCTTACTTCTGCTCATGGAGCATCAAGGCGCTTTGTCACTTTGTGTTGACTGGTGGTAATGGACTAGTGCTCCCTGATAGACCATTTGAAGGTTAAGCACATGTTGTGTTTTCCTCCATCTTGTAGAAGCTTCTGTGTTCGGGCCAGGTCAGGTGGAGTTTCTCCATCAAGTTTGATGACACGTGACAGACTGACAGACACTGCTGATGAACACTTGTGTGTGACCATGTGTGCCATTGTTACCCCCAGGGACCATGAAGTGCCATTCACTCTTTTTTTTTTTTTTTTCTTTTTAACCTTGGTCTGTCAATGAAGTGTGCAAAAGAAATGGACAACTTGTACAGCCGCTCCAAAACAATAATTGTGTTTTAAAATGAATTCTGGCAATTAGCAGTGTGTCTGTGCCACCGTGGGTTGTCAGCGCAGATACAGGCCCGACAGTCCAATCAGCCGAAGGTTATTTTATTAACACTTTTTAGACACACAATTTAATACGGATAATAAAAGCTTTATGTGTGCTCTTGGGTGCCCAGCAGCTCCTACGCACTTTCTCCAGGTACAATCAGTCCTGTAACAAAAGTTCAACTGAAACAGGAGGGTGCCTCCGCTTGCCGTCTGTGTGTGTCTCTTGCCCAGGTCCAGCATGCTACTGTGTTGAAAAGGGAAGACTGATTAGATAAACCAGTTCCAGCTGTGTCAATTACCTCACCTGGCGCTTCTCGCCTGAGCCGTCCACACACCTCGCTCTTCTGCGGGTGAATGCCAACACATGCCCCCTCCACATGCATATTCTCTGACGCAACAAATTAGGAACAAAGGTCGTCACTGAGATAAAACAGAAGTAATGACTCACAAGCTTGGGTAGGGCTGGAGACCAGACTAAATTTACTTTAAAAGACATGTCCTAAAACATAACCATAAAGCAAATCTATGAATATGCAAATATGTCGGCCACAGGATGCCACCTACTTCACTGCAAAGCTCATTCTCAGTGTATGTGCACTGAAATCTACTGCTTTACACTAAAACTGCAGAGAAAGTGATTTCACATATGTCTTTCTGCACAGTGAGGCCCAAACCTCCAAGTGAATTAACAATGCATGGTTCTTATAAAATAACAACTTTCCAGCACAGTGGCTAACACCGTGGCTGGGTAGCTGGGTCACTGCGAACTACGGCAAGAAGAAGAAGAAAAAAAAAGCAATTCAACTCTTTTAAAGGAGCAGATTTCCTTCACTGAGGCAAAATAAGGCATCATCTCACTTTTCAGAAACGCTGCTATAATTTGTGGGAAAGTTTTGAAGCATGATCATTTTTCAAGTTTCTTTTTCTCTCTGCGTCTATTTTTCTTTCCACCAATAAATAAATAGACACAGCTTGATTCTATGAAATATAGATAATGAGTAAATGTGGCATTTTTTAATTATCAAGTACCAGTATGGTTTAGAAATATTCACAGCTTTTTCAAAGTTTATTGAAACAGCAAAAGGAGATAAGCAACAGAAAATTTTCACTTTTGAACGCATCCTACACCTCCAGCCTCTCCAGTCACAACATCTCATCATCTGCAGTCTGACAATAGATTCAGAGTTGTCTGAATGAGGAGGAAGAGGTGTGGCAAGATAGGAGGTCTCTTTGGTTCACTTTAGTGGTTGACATCTTTTCATTTCTTTCTTGGATTTTTCTCCTTGGCTTTTCTAATTGGGTAGTGTTTGTGCTGTAATTAGGTGGTGAGTGCTAAACCAGTGTAGTTAGATAATCACAGTTAACCTGATTCTTTTTTTTCTTTTTCTTTTTCTGGAAAGCATTCGGAGTTCAAGTTATAGAAAGGCTTCATAATAGCAAGGGACTTGCTACAACACACCTTTACTTCTGCCCTTATGTGGCTACTTAAATCCTCGGTATCCGTGTCACTACATTATGGTATACTGTGGCCCTTGGGGCACTGGGCTATTTCCCAGGGAATCACCCCTTTACCGTGACCCATTTTGAGATTCTCCATCTGGCTGCCTGCTGAGTGTTTTTTTCTTTACAAAATGGTCATTTTATTTCAGCTTTCAGCTGGTATAATTCAGCTTTCAGCTTTATAGATTTAAAATACACAGATAAGTAGCACCAAATTATGTCTTTCAGCTAAAACCTCTGCAAAGAGGATTGTTGTTGCCTTTTTAAGGACTAACTTTGCTTCTTTCAATAAACTATAATCTCTTTCGCTACATAAAGCAACTTTAAAGATTACTTTGTAAAATCTCTTTCATTGCATGGAGGCCATATAATGAGTTAATTGGTCCTGTGAGAGACGTACAGTTTCTTTTATTGGTAAATAGATGGCTACATTGCACCAAATACAAAGTGACAGAAGTGTCAAATGTGTAGATCCATCTTTCACAGGCTTTAGAGGACAAGGGAAAGATGCAGTTCCATGACTACTGTGTATTAACACATAAAATATATAGGAGCTCCTGGTATGCCAGCACCTCTATGGGGCTCCAGTGGATGCTCATGTTGTAGTGAATCAATATATTAGGCAGGAGCTCAATTCTCTTGTCTGCTTTTGTCTTTCCTTGCAAACTCCTGGGAACTGGAAAACCCGGAGATAGACACTGTTGAATTGATCAAATAGACATTAAGTCTGTCATGTTGCCGTGTTTCCTTGTAAAGTTGCACCATGAAACACGATGAACACCAAAGTTAAAGTAACTTTTCCCAAGGTCTTGCGCATCCTTTCGGCATCAATCAGCATTGTTACCTTCAAGTTTGACATTAAAAGACAAAGAATACTCCAGCTGATTTCACTTCTCCAAGCTATCTTACTGACAACTGATAAAAGGTGATTTATATTGCTCTCACCTTTGATGAAGCAATATCACACCAAGTTGATGGAGGCTTTTCACAGAGAATGTTTTGACTGACAGTGGAGACTCTACCATTGTGGATATCTCAATTGTAATCACACATGTTTTGGATTTACTATGTCATTACCCGATATCCTCCTCAAATGTCTAAGACAGCCAGGAATATAGCCAAAAATCTAAAAGTAAAGCCTTGATCACACTAGACAATGTGAGCCCCATGGGAAATGCTTCTTTCGCTTTCTCTGTAGAGGTGATAGATTTGCTATCATTCCCATGGACACTGGAGCAGAATTTCTGTTTGCTGATGTGATATTTTGAACCTTGTTTTTCCATGTGTAATATACTGTAATAGTGTTTCAACTCACTAAGCCACCCTGCTGACAAAGGGTAAGGGTTACAAGAAACACAAGACTGAATCGCTGCAAAGAAATGAAAATTGCTTGTTCTACCATAGTTTAATTGAACATGTCTGAACTTTCATTTTCTAGCCCGGTATGGGAAGCCATAACTTGTCAGCTCAGTCTATTCTTTCAGTAAGTCTGCAGGCCAACTAAAAGACTTCCTTCCCACAGTTAGACTCTTGAAGGAGCATATCAGCCACCACTGAACCATAAATGTGCATCCACTCTTATAACAAGTTTCTCACCCTTGAAAGAAAAGTTGTTTCTTGCCTTTTTGCACTATGGTAACTGAGCTTCTGTGCCTCTGTATGCGTATTTAATGTTCCTGTTGGCTGATTTTAGCTGTGTGTTGTCACTTGTGTTTACTTGATTGTCATGCTGACAAAGCCTAGTGAAGTCAAGTGAAAAAAAAAAGCCTTAAAAAGTCTAAATCTGCACAAAAACTGTACTGTACTTTTTGACTGTAGCCCAATCACCATAAGACGGCATCTGCAACTGAAGGGCTTAAAGAACAAAAAACGTCTCTAAAGGCCACGTCTTTTGGACCATCCTGCGTGTCCCCCTGATCTAAATCCCAGTGAGGATGTTTGGGCATGGGTGGCAAGAGAAGTTTTCAAAAACAGACATCAGTTCCAGACTGTGGATGCCCTTCTTGAAGCCAACTTTACCACATGGGGCAATGTTCTCACCAACCTTCTGGAAAAACTCACATCAAGCATGCCTAAATTCATTGAAATGATAAACAAGAATGGTGGGGCTACTGAGTCCATTTTTGACACTTTTAGATCTATTTTGGGGATATTTTGGGCTGTGGTCTTAAATTTTTGATCATCTGATAGATCATCTGCAGTTTTCAATAAACTGCTAATTCTTTTTTGCTGTCTTTTGCTCCTGTTTCTTCTTTTTGCATTTTGAAGCTCTACTTACAATCTGGGTACAATTCCACCGGTGCGAAATGTGAATATTAGTAATTTTTCCACCTGGTTTTAAGATTTTGATCAGGAGTGTATTTAAAAACAGCTGTAGTCCTTACACTGACATTGGTGTAAATATCCTGAAATTGAGGCTGAAAGTAGGTAGCCTACTTAAACATCATAACCATTGTTTCATTTTGAATCCAATACACAGGAGTATAGAGCCAGCACAACAAAAAAAATTACCACTGTCCTTATACATTCTGACTGCACTGTACTTTCCATTATGTTCACCATTTTCCAAGCCACAGTGTTTTCCATTGATGGATGAACTTTTTATGCAACCATTATTTTCAGTTCCATATAGAAAATAAAATTGCAGAGACTTTAAACTACTTCAGATAGGTAATTTATCACAGTCAAAGGAACATTATTGGTAGGTGGTAATGCAGTTCAGTGCAGCTCAACATTAATAGTATGCTTCAAATGTGGGAAGCTTTAGCATCCATGATTTGAGTCATCTGCTGAAGATTAATGCATATATGACTTGTACTGAAAAAGTCTTATCTGGAAGATGAAAATAGTTTTTTACAAACTGCATGATCATGCTGCAATAAAATAACTGACCAGTGGACGAAGTCACTAAGTACATTTACTCAAAGAATCAAATTAAGGTACTTGTACATTAGTTAAATATTTCATTTTTTTAATTTTATTTTTAACTTCTACTTCACTGATGTAGAAGTTTGTTTTACACAACATGTGATCAGTTTATAAAATTTGCATTGCTATAGATTCTAGACATTATAGATTCCTTGACAACAGTAAAATGCTGATTCCAGATTCCAATGAACGATTCCAGTAAAATAACCAGTAAACCTAAAGCCAGCTTATTTTGTTTCGTGTAGCATATTATTGATCTAAGAAATAATAATTATAACTGGAATTTTTATTTTACATTTTTTCACATTATGTGAAGACAGGTCATCACCGATAATAAGGTAATAAGTAAGGTATCTCTGCACTCTTTCTCAGTAATGATAATATTTATCTTGATAATTGATTTTCTGATGTCTGCAACCTCAGTAAATTCAACCAGTGTACAATAATGACTTGATTTCTTATTTACTCAGTCTATATAATGTTTATTAAACCATTAAACCACCAAGGCAAACATGCTTGAGAGGAATCCACATGGAAATAATTGAAAACTTCATCATTAACGATGAAGAAACAAACATGAGTTCACTGCTCGAACAGATTCTCATCTAAGAATGTCCTTGATCTGTGAAATTGGAATAAACAGTCTGCTGACACCAACATGCAATTTTTTTTTTTTTAACATGATAAATGTCAACTTTGCCAGGATGAATCTTTGAATATTAATGTTAACACGTGGATCTATACATGCGTGTAAGAAACAATTTCACTGGGGCCATAGGTCCAAATCCTCAGTTTGCTTTTGCATATCTTGTGTATCCCTTCTCAAACGGGTCTTAACTTAATGAAAATGACACATGACACCAGATGGATTTTAAAATTGTACTATTAATATAGGCCAGACACCTCCGTACTGGAAGTACAAAGTGAATTTTGTCCTCTGACCACTGAGTACAGTATTGTACTATGTCTCGTCTTTGTCTATATCTCCTTTTTCATCTTTTCTTCTTTGTCTTAAAGCACTCTTGTTTTGAAAACCACCATATAAATCAAGTTTGGTCATTCAGTTAAGCAATTAAAGTTTGCTATCGCCGTTTGTTCTGGAATGAGCTATTAGCATTCATCTCAATGACAACTAATGCAGGGAGTTGGTATTTAGTGACAGCAAAGTCTGAATGATGATAAGATGTACAGAAAGATTATCATTAAATTTGGCCCTTCTCTTATGGTGCATTTGTTTTGTTTTTTTCCTGCAGCAGCGTGATGTAGGTTTGGGATTGATGGGTTGTGTTGAAAATTATTGTAAGCTTTGAGTATATAGCTGAAGGCCATGCATCAATTATCCATGGACATACTTAACAACTGAGGGGAAAAAAAAGTCACCCTGCCAGCAATATTACGTGCACTTCAGAAAGCACTAATGAAGCACTCACTGAAATTTTTGCAGCAGTATGAGGTGCACTGCTCCGTCAGCATCACTGTTAGTATGTAGCACATCCATCATGTATTCACACGCGTGTTTATTTGGAGAGTCCCTGCTGTTTATTTTCAGACACAAGTGTGAGAGAGCAATAATTGCCAGATGTTAAAAGTACTGGCTTTTTTTTTTTTTTGAATCAAATAACATATGACTTTGAAGAGAGCAACTTCATATCTTCAAAGGGAGGCAAGTGAGGGAGAGAGATGAGACGACGGAAACAAAGAGAGAGAGTGCGTAGATAAATACCACTTTTCTTGTTTAATATGGAGCCTTTTGGTTCATTTCAAAGTAGAAAAAGGTATGTTTTAAAATGAGGTAAAAACAGCCAGAACATTTTAATTAACTACTACTAACTTTAATCTGCAAAATTGTCCCTAAACTGGGCTGAAGAGACATTTGTAATTAATATCTTTAAAGGTGGGGTAGGAAATGTAAAACAGTTCCAGCAAGCTATATTTTGAAAATACATACCCCAGACCTCACCTTGAAACACACCTTCAAAGTGTCTCTATTCATTCATGAACGGGTGAACGCGCAGAGGGGGGAGGGAGAAGTGGACTGAAGTTTGATGGACGTGTCAGGATCCAATCATAATGCGCAGCCTCATCAACGTGATTGGACGGTGTTTTCCCATGATTTCACCCTCTAGACTGGACTAAAACATTTTGTTTTTTGACAAACCTTCTATTTAACTGGCTGCAATGGGGTCGTGAAGAGGTTTTCAAGCAATATGCTAGAAAATGCTCCAGAAAACATCTCCTATCCCACCTTTAATCTGCAAAATAGTCCCTAAACTGGGCTGAAGAGACATTTGTAATTAATATCTTTAAGTCTGTTTACACCTGGTATTAACATATGTCACACATAGACAGCTCTACGTAGACGTATTTGACCACATAGCTCGATATTGGAGGACCAACTACTCAACTGTCATGCTGTAGGTCCACACGAAATACACACTGTTTGATTTCCATTTGCTTCACTGTTTGGGCTCTCTTACTTGCCAAGATAAGCAGCAGATGTTTGCGAACACACTCTCTGTTTTAACTGATTTCACCACTGAACTAGTAAAGTGGTCACCAGAGACACACGTGGAGATGCATGCTAATGCCAGGTGTGAACTGACGTATTTAGAGCAGTACACTTGTGACTGTAACACCCAGGACGCCTGTTACTGCCAGGTGTAAACAGACTCCGTCTTTCCTGCTTTGTAACATGGACGTCAATGCAGATCTGGTGATCTGACAGGGGCAATGAGAACCACAGTAAGTTGCTTCTCTCCTCTATACAGTATTCCCACAGCTCATTAAAATGTTTTTTTTCAAATTTGTGTCCAGGAAGCCACAGCACTGGAGCCTTGAAAAGTTTGGAAAAACCCTCCTTTCAATGTGTATTCCTCAGGGATGTTTTGAAGACGTTAGAAATGAAAGCACCGGAAACACAAGTGAGACCGGTCTTTAGAGGGAAATGAATTCATGTTTGAGCTTCTTTTTATTGTAAAACTCTGAATGTGTGTTACAAGTGGGGCTTTGACCATTTTGTCAACCTGCTCTACTGTTATGTTTCCCACATAACCCAGAATCAACGGCTCATTCAAGCTTTTCGTTCTTTTGTTTTTTTTCCCTCTGAAGAATCGTTCACGCCTGAGTGACAAGACGGCAGCAGAGTGTTTTTTCTGCCGTGCATCTCTGAGGGATTGCTTTGACTGACAGCTCTCTATGGCAGATTTTTTGACAGCCATTATTCCTTTGACTGTATCTTTATTGTGGCTGTTTAAAAGTTTGTTTTGTCCCCTTTCAGGCTTCTCTTTTTATGCCATAAAGGGTGTTTTCTTTGTCTGCTCAAATCTATGATGGCTGTTGAGCAGGATGGCTAAATGTCATTGAATGCATTTATGCCAGCACATATCACACTCGTGTTTCAAGTCATATTCTGACTCACTGTATGAAAGATGAGCCAGATGAGTCACATGATGGAACATTTCAGCCACTGTCTTTAATTGCATCCTGTAACTTTACCTGCAAAATTAATGCCACGTGGCACGTTTTGATTTGAAATGCAAATACTTAACTTACGTGATCTATTGTGTTATTTTTTATGAACCTCAAACTTAGGCCTTACTTCCTGTTATCATTCTGTTTCTGAA